>VDFB02297256.1:0-91676 GCA_007258455.2 Sequoia sempervirens | reverse complement strand
TGATTCTCTTTTATCCCAATGAATACAAAACAACATTTTGTGCAATTCTTGTCCAATTTTGTACTTCTCTTTTGCAACAAATGTATGAAACATTTTGTAATAAACAATTGAATACAAAATGAAGTGCTTTCCTTTACATCTCATGTAATACTTAATGCAACAAATGATGAATGGAAAACTGAAACACATTGCACTTTATTTTAAACTCAAACTTGCAATGGTTTAAACAACTACAGAAATAACTAAAAAATTTCACCTTAAAATGTATTTTGAATAAACCAGCTCTATCAATTTGAGTTGTGGTGAAAAATTGATAACAATAACTTTGAGGAATATTTTAGGATCACATATATAGCTATGTGTCAAGTTTTGGTAATATATGAAAAAGTACATATGTATCTTCAAGTTTTGATGATTGGTGTTGACATTCAACTAATTTTTTCAATAGGATTTTTGATTTTTCATCTTTTGTGGTGGAGTAAATTCATAGAGATAGCTTCCCTTAAGGCTAATAAAAGAATCCCATCTCTCAAATGGTGAGTTCTATATTATCTCATATCTTTTTATATCTTAGGAAAGGAACTTGGGACCTTACCCTCAAGGTCACATGCATATCAATAGAAAACATTGTGATGTCAATTCAAGGTAGAAATTTTATATGGGATGTGTAGTGTCGTCGTTTAGATTATTATATTTTTTAGAAAAAAATTATATACAAAATTCTAAAAATGCTCAGCTAGGAAAAGAATAAGAGTTATCCAATACATTTTTCAAGTTGCTAAGACTAAGGTAGTTTGAGCTCAATGTAGATTATGAGCACAATTGGGGCGATTGGTTTTATCATTGAGATAGAACAATCATTAGAGTATATGGAGATGAGCTTAATCCAAATGTTCTTTCTTTTTTGGGTGTCGAAGAGGATTGCATTCCTTGAAACTATATGCAAACTAAATAAAGTCGATTAAATTCATTTGAGATAGCATAGGAAAGGATCCTTTTTCCCTTCTTTGAATTTTTTTTATTTTAGTGTCACTTCCAAACAGGGTCTTGAGCTCTCAAAAACAAAATTGATGGAATAAAAAAATAGTCCAATAGAGTGTGAAGAAACATGTTGGTTCTAACTCTACCTATAGATGTTGAAAGCATTATTTTTGTGTTTTCTTGTTGTTTTGATGAAATTATAGTATTTAAATAAAATGTTGCCAGGCAAGATTTAATAAAGAAATAATATTAAACTGAACAATCAATAAACTACTGAGAAGTTATAACTTTATTACATATTTGACAATTGCTAACAAGTATATCTTATCCAAAAAAACATACCTAGAGGTCCTCAACTTTATTTAAATAAACTTTTGGAACAAACCAACAATACATGAAAAATGCATAAATCAAACCGCCTACTTCCAGATATGATTTCTCCTTGTTGGAAACCTGATAAAATAGCCTAATTGTGCAAGACGTTCAAGGAGAAGCAAACAAAAGTCCCAAAGTGAAGGTGTTTCAACCTCTAGCTCACACGCCTCAACCAGGAGATGATTGTGTGCCTATGAAGAAGTACGGACAGCAACAAGAAATGTACGACTTGCTTATTTGGTGTCTATAATTGCTAAATGAAGGCGCCTCAAACCAATATGCCCCTTCCTTATTGAAATCTGCTAATAAACTCAATAATAAATTTGATGCAAGCACAAATGGACTCCAAAATGAAGCCCTCTTTGTAGAAATGATTTAGGTGGTCTTTCACAGCTTCAAGATTGCAGAACACTAAAGAATTATCGTTCTCCAATGGTGGAAAAATGTTGAAACCCTTGTCTCAGGCACAAACTTCAAAGAAGCCAAAAAAAATCAATGTCAAATGCTCAATAGAATGAATGAGGTCGAATTGCTCTTTGCTTCTTCTATCTCCCCCAAAATGGCATGAATTTTCTTGATTTGGGTTTTTAATATATTTAAAATGTATTTGAGATACTTGATACCCCTTTTAAATTATTAATTCAACTTGGGCATACCATTTAATCGCCCCTTTTATAATATTTAAGTGGCTCAATACTTTTATAAAGTTAAATTATAACTTTATAATATTTAAGTGGCTCAATATTTTTATAAAGTTAAATTATAACTTTATAATATTCCCTTAAATTAATTAAATAACTTAACCACTTAAATATTAGTATCTCTCTCAATATTCAATATTTTCACGTGTCATCTAAATTTGGGATCAACACTGTATAACCCCCATGTGTCCAGGTGCCCTGACTAAAAATAACATTACTACTAGATTGACTTACTTTAAATAGTAAGTCCCTCA
Source organism: Sequoia sempervirens (assembly GCA_007258455.2). NCBI lineage: Eukaryota > Viridiplantae > Streptophyta > Pinopsida > Cupressales > Cupressaceae > Sequoia > Sequoia sempervirens. The sequence continues at coordinate 89,365 of VDFB02297256.1, read as the reverse complement.
AACTAAGCCAACCACTGATTTGCAAAGGCCTAGAATTGAGCCCAATACTGAACTGAAGAAATGGAATGACATCAACCTCCATTAACTACCACTGAGACTCTATATCCAAACATATTATCCTACAAGGTTCCAAGTAATAGGCTAACCCATTTGCAATTGGTATTGATCAGGGTGGGGACATTACATAGAGCTATAAAGTATGACCTTGAGCATTTCATTGACCATACTAGAAATAAAATGGGAAGGTTAAGATATAAGCATTAGCTTGATGAATCTAAAGTTTTGATCAAGAGTTTCTTGACCACAAAGGAACTTAAATGCAATAAAATCAATTGGTCCCATATCCTCCATAGTGAAAAAAGAGAAAGGCCCTATAGATGAATTATTGAGGTGCATTTAATGATGTCAAGAACCTAGTGGTTAAGATGCAAATAATGTTGGAAAATATCAATATTTTGGGAGTGATCCTCCAAATAGCAACTTTACAACAAACCTTATACTTTTCCCATTCTTGTCATTTTGTAGTGTGATGTGTCTGGCCACTAGTGCACCATGTAGACGTTCGCATGCCATGCTAGCATCCTGTGATGTTTCAACGTTCAAACAACCATTTTTGATCATGTTTTCTACTTTTCAACTAATTTTGTCGATGGTAACAACATGTGACACCTTGTAACTGCTCAAGAAGCTTCTTTTCCCTCTTTGAAAGATATATTTTCAACTCATTTGGCCTTCTTCTCCTTCTTGGCTTATATCCTTGACATTCTCCTATCTTTCTCTAGCTATCTTTCTTGCACAACTCTCTACAACTCACTACAACAACACTCTCAAGCTCTTACAATGCTCTTTGCAACACTCTTGGCTCTTGCAACTATCTTTTCCTTTCTTGGGCTTCCTTAAGACTTGCAACTAACATCTCCTTTACCTTATGCTTGCGAGCATCCTAGGATTTCACACGTCCCATGTCACTTGCATCTCTACTTTGTGATACGGGTTTTACTCCTTGAGTGGGGATTGCTTTTATCACCCCATACTTGCTTACTTTGTTCACTTTCTCTATCTATCTGGCTATTTGTGGTGGTGGGAACACCAAAATAGGGGTTTGATTGAGGCAAACCCCTATACAACCCCAACATTTTCTCTCAATCTTACACATGTAGGTATTGAATATATTCATGTGTTGGAGGCTTCATTAATTGGGTTGCTATGAGGAGTTTCCATCTATTATTCTCTTACTTTATCATTTAATTTAATTTATTCTCAGTTCTGTTACTTTCCTGCATTCTAGAATTTCTTAGAAATTTGATTTTTAGGAGTCATTTAGTTATTTTCTATGATAAACTCAGTTTTTGGTACATATGAGACACCAACGTACCTCTAGGACTACAATGCACCACACTATCATCCTTATTCTATGCTGACGTCCTTGGGCCAAAAGCCTGTCAGACTGTCCAGAAAACCTTTGTGATTTACTATTTCTAATTCTAGAACTCTCGCTCTATTCCTTGAGGTAGTTTAGGGTAGTTCACCCCTTGGAAATATCTTGAGAATAAAGAGACTCATGAGTAGTGAATCTCCCTTCTCTACATTTTGGTGAACCATAGTATTTTTCAAAAAATAAGGAATTCATTTACCCCAAATTGGTGGGGTCATAATTTTTGACTCAATGCTCGGAATTTAGAACTGTTTACATCATTGGAAAGGTCTCCAGTAGGACTGATTTAGTCCCTAAAATATGGTGCCTTCGATAGCTGAATTTTAGGGATTGATGCAAGTTTTGACCCCAAATTGTGCTCTAAGGACCTATGAAAATAGAATTTACTAGAACCTAGAAAATACCAAAAAAATTTGACAATCTAGAATTTTTTTTTTCTCAGTTTAGTCACCTCTAGATTGCTTTGGATCAATCGACTTATTTATTCATTATTTAACATATTTAACTTACTATTTTCAAAATGAATTTAATATTTATAGAAGAGGGGGATTTGCTACTCATGAGTTATCTTCATTCAGAGAGCCTCACGGGGCGAACTGCCCTAATCTACCTCAGGAATGGTAGTGAGAGTTCTAGAATCTGAAAGAGGAGGTCACAAATATTTTCTGGAAAAACTGACAAGCTCTTGGCCAAAGGACGTCAATGCTAAATACGGACGACAGTGCAATGTGCTAGCATCTCAAAAGTGTGTTGGCGTCTCATATGGACCCGAGAGCAAGTTTATCACAAAAAATTCCTAAATGAATGCTTCTACTTCAATTATTGAGAATTTACAACATATAGGAAAATGAAAGAATGCAATAAAGCTAAAATAAAGTGAAATAGAAATGAGAGAGGTAAGGAGAACAAAGGAAAGAAATAATTACAACCATGTGAGTGATGAAGCCTCCAGCACATGAATGTCTTCAAAACTTGCGTCTATAAGATATCTAGAGAAAGTCTTGGGGCTGTATAGGGGTTTGCCTCAGTCAAACCCCCTTTTTGGTGTTCCCACCTCCATGGATAGCCAAGAAGATAGAGAAAGAGAGTAACCAAAATGGAAAAAAGTGTGTGGTGAAAGCACAACCCACTCAGGAGTAGAACCCGCACTACCAAGTAAGCGTGTGATAAAAGAAAACCTCGCTCAAGGAGGAGAACACATATCACAAAAGAGGTGATAAAGTCAATCCCTGCTCAAGGAGGATAACCCATATCATGAAGTATCAAAATGCAATAGGAAGAGGATATGAAATCCCAAGCTGCCCATGAGCATGAAGCAAGGGAAATGGAGCTGCAAAGAGTGTTGTAAAGGGAGCATGAGAGATCTTGAAGTTTCTACAACAAGTTGTGTTGAGCTATGCAAGTGAGGTAAAGATGGAAGAAGGTTGGAGCCAAAGCAAGAGACAAGCTAGAAGTGAAAGAGTGGAGCTAGAAGAGGTTAGAAAAACTTAGAAGCTACAAATGGAGTAAAAAGACTACTTTTAAGGAGGAAGAAGAAACTTCTCGAGCCGTTTCAGGGCATCTCAAGCCATTACCACCGACCAAAGGAGGTGACAAGTGGAAAGCATGCTCGAAAATGGTCGTTTGAACATTGAAATGTTGTAGGATGATAGCATAGTATACAGACGTCCACACAATCTGCTAGTGTTCAGACACATTATGTTACAAAACAATGCGAATGGGAAAAGCACAAAGTCTGATGAAAATTTTACATGCAAGGGTAGCTACTAAAAAGTGGTGTTGGAGCATCTTGAGAAGGGAAAGAATTTGATGCAAGGGCTAAAATGACCCTAATCAGGATGCTAAGGGAATTAAAACTAAAGCAGATGCAATAATGTAAGTGAAATTGCAAGGGTGCAATTTTACTCTTATACATTTTTCCCCCAATTTAGCGGGCATATGAATCTACATTAATATGCACACTAAAGGAAATCTACGAAACGTAAATCACATCATATGCCAAAAGGATACTATAGATGAAGCAGATAACTCTTCAAACTGAAGATGCATGCACCCAATCTAACGATTTCCAAAACCAATACATTAGACAAGAAAAAACCTGTACCAAATGGCAATGTTAGAACACAAAAAACTAAAGGATTTCAGTCAGCAAAGTAAAGAGACCTCGATGTAGGAATTTTTCTCAATACTATGCGTCATCCCCAAATTAAGAAATTATGCATCGAAGAATTCTAAGGTGAAGAGAGGAATGGCATATACTTAGGATGAAGAAGATGCAGATCTTTTCTTTGGCAGATGCAAGTTGAGAAGTGAGAGATACAAATGAAATGAACGCAAGAGTGATAAAAGTAATCCCCACTCAAGGAGGAAAACTCGTATCACCAAAGATAGGTGATAAAAGTAATCCCCACTCCAGCAAGAAAACCCAGATCACCAAAGATAGGTGATAAAAAAAATCCCCGCTCAAGGAGGAAAACCTGTATCACCAAATAAGGATGTAAAGGAGCTCTACAGGTTCTCAGTCCTATAGAGAGGTATCCCCCAAGATCTCTCGCATGGAGGAAACCTTAGGAAAGTGGACTCCATAGAGTCAAAAAGTGGCCATGTAGGCAAGTAAATGAACAATCATGCAAACCATCAATAGATTGGAAGGCTTTCAAAGGGCTCCCTCGTGAACCCTTCAAAAGACGAGGGGTCCACTCAAGGGATGCGATGTTTGAGAAGTGAGGTATAGTCAGGCTGCCCCCAAGTTAGACGTTGTAGAATTCACTTGAGAGAAAAGCTTTCAAAGAGGTCCCTCAGGAACCCTTCAAAAGAAGATGGGGTTCACTCAAGGGATGCTTCAGTTGAAAGATAGTGAAAAGAGGGGTCCTTAGGAGGACACACATCTCCAGAATAAGTTATCACTACCCCCAACACACATGGGAGGAGAGTCATGCAAGATAATTAGAGCATACAGGATAGAGGTAATCCTCGATATCACTTGTCATTTGAAGTAAAGGCAGGTGTGTCAATCAAATGGGAGTTTGATGGCACCTGAATCAAGAAGTTGTATTTTATCCTTCAAGGCCTTACATTCACTTGTGGAATGGCTAGGAACTTGATAGTATGCATAGAAAAAATGATTTCTTTATCATGCTTATGAAAATTCTTGTGTGTAGGAGAAGGAAGAGTGATTAGGTAGGATTTTAGAAGCTGCAACAAATTATGTTCTTGCTTAGATAGAGAATGAGGAGCAGGAAGTACTCCTATCTCTTCTAAAGAAAGGCTTGACTTCTCACAAGGAGAATATTTGAGGATAGCAGATAAGGATGGATCAATATTAAGAATATTACAATTATTACTCATACCATCCTGCAATACAAGAGAACAATCATCTTTGATAGTGGGTATGGGTGATGTTATCAGAAGGTCTAAGTGGATCGGGTTGACTTTATATTCCTGAATCAGGGAATTTGTAAAGTTTAAAGAACCCCAATCATCACCAAGACATGCATTTTCTTGAGAAGAGAAAATAGAAGGAGCACACTTAGGACTCCTTGCTTCAGAAGGATCTTCTTTAGGGATGTTTATCTCAAGAGCATCGTTTGTGGTAGGTACTATTGGAGTAAACATCGACACATTGGAAGATATTAAAGGAATAAGAGTAGGTACAACCAAAGCTTGACAAACAACTATCATTTCACATAAGTGCATAGCCTCAGGGTTAGCTTTGATTGTGACTACTTTATTATTAGCAATGAACTTAATAGACTTATGCAAGGTAGACGGGACTACACCCATGGCATGAATCCGCGATCTACCAAGAAGAAGGTTATATGGTAATTTTTCTAACATAACATATATAAGGTTGGGTATAGTAACAAGTCCAAGTTGCAAAGGTAATACTATTGTACCTAGAGCTTGTCGCCCAACATTATCGAACCCATGAATAACTACAGAAGAAGCATTAAGAGAAGATAAATCAATATTAATCTTAGGCAATAGATCAATGCTACATACATTGAGCATCAAACCAGCATCAACAAGAGTACATCTAATGCCACTCTTATTAAAGTTGACTATGATCATTAGAGGATCTGCTTGCTTTTGTACCTCCGAAGGCTAGAGATCTTGTGGATAGAATGTGATATTTAGCGAATTTGCAAGAATATATGCCATCAATGCATCAACATCCATCCAGCCTAGTGGAAGAAGGCAAGAGGATATTTTGCAAAGCTTCTTGAAGCATACCTTGATAAACTAGAGCAGACTGAAGCAAGTCCCATAGTGAGGTCTTATCTGGAGGAACCCCAGGTTGCTCGACGAGATTGTAATCACTAGGTGCTTTAGTTGTAGGTTTAGAAGCTAAAGGAAGACTTGGTTCTTTATTCATACTATTCTCATAAGTATGGGCTACCACTCTATAAGAGGAAATCCTTAGAAAGATCAAGAGAGTCACTATCAAATGGAACACCTTTGATAGAAAAAACCATTTTAGAAGAAGGATTAGTTGGAGTCACGTAAATGATAAGTCTCTTAGGCCTTTGAGGGGCAACAAAGACATAAATTACATTTACAAAATCATCACAACTAGTAGAACAATTATTTGAATACATATTCTCAACATCGATCCAAACATGATCAAATGTGGAATAATTATTCAAAGAAGATTTTCAACATAAATCCAGGGAGAATCAGATGTGGAAGGAGGTTCATCATTCACTAATGCAACATCTCTAGAGGAGAGTGCATCAAATGTAATGTCTATGGAAGAGAGTGCATTGGAAGGAATAGGAGATTCATCATTCACCAATGCAACATCTCTAGAAGAGAGTGCATTGGGATGAAAAATTTCATCATTCACTAATGCATCATTTCTAGAAGAGAGTGCATTGGAAAGAAGAGAAGGTAGAGTAACCTTAAGAAAGGTATTAATGATTTCATCTTCTTGTGACAAAATATCCTTCGAAGCCAAAGGAATTTCATGAGAAGGATCAAATATACCAAGTGAAATGGGTAAATCCAAGTCACTATCACACGCATGAAATGGAGTATCATCTAAATTTTGAACAAAATTGGATATTGAACTAATAAAAGAAAATATTAAGTTCATTACGATTTTTTGGGTATTTTCTATGTTCTACTTAATTTGCATTTTCAAAGGTCTTCAGAGTGGAATTTGAGGTTGGAACTTGTGTCTATCCCTAAAATTTGATTATCGAAGGCATTGGTATTTCAAGGACTGAACTAGTTCTCTAGAAGACCTTTCCAACAGTGCAAACGATTCCAAATTTTGAGCACCAAGTCAAAAGTTATGACCCCGCTAAGTAGGGGTAAATAATTCCTAGTTTTTTAGAAGATTTTCTCTTCATGTCGGGTTCACCAAAATGTAGAAGAGGAGGATTCACTACTCATGAGTTCTCTTCATTCAAAGAGCCTCACAAGACAAACTTCCCTAATCTACCTCAAGAACGACAATGAGTGTTCTAGAATCTGAAAGAGTAGGTCACAAATATTTTATAGACAAACTAACAAGCTCTTGGCCAAAGGACATTAGTGCAGAATATGGATAACAGTGCAACGTGCTGGCATCTCAAAAGCACGTTGGCATCTCGTATGGACCAGAGAACGAGTTTATCATAGAAAATTCCTAAATGAATGCTTCTACTTCGATTATTGAGAATTTACAAAATATAGGAAAATGAAAGAATTCATTAAAGCTGAAATAAAGTGAAATAGAAATGAGAGAGGTAAGGAGAAGAAAGGAAAGAAATACTTACAACCATGCAAGTGATGAAGCCTCCAACACGTGAATGTCTTCAAAACCTATGTCTGTAAGATATCTTGAGAAAGTATTGGGGTTGTATAGGGGTTTGCCTCAGACAAACCCTTGTTTTGGTGTTCCCACCTCCATGGACAACCAATAAGATAGAGAAAGAGAGTAATCGAAATGCAAAAAAGTGTGTGGTGAAAGCACAACCCACTCAGGAGTAGAACCCACACCACCAAGTAAGCATGTGATAAAAGAAAACCCCGCTCGAGGAGGAGAATCTGTATCACAAAAGAGGTGATAAAAGAAATCCTCACTTTAGAAGGAGAACCTATATCATGAAGTATGAAAATACAATAGGAAGAGGATATGAAATCCCAAGATTCTCACAAGCATGAAGCAAGGGAAATAGAGCTACAAAGTGTGTTATAAAGGGACCATGAGAGAGCTTGAAGCTACTACAAGTTGTGTTGAGCTATGCAAGCGAGGGAAAAATGGAAGAAGGCTAGAGCCAAAGAGACAAGCTAGAAGTGGAAGCGTGGATCTAGAAGAGGTTAGAAGAACTTAGAAGCTTCAAATGGAGTGAAAAAACTAATTTTAAGGAGGAATAAGAAGCTTCTTGAGCAGTTTCAAGGCATCTTGAGTCATTACCACCAACCAAAGGAGGTGACAAGTGGAAATCATGCTAAAAAATGGTCGTTTGAATGTTGAAACGTTGTAGGACGCTAGTGCGGTGCACAGACGTCCACGCGAGTGTCCAGACATGAAACACTACAAAACAATGTGAATGGGAAAAGCATAAAGTCTGATTCAAAGTTGAAATGCAAGGGTAGCTATTGAAAAGGGGTGTTGGAGCATCCTGAGAAGGGAAAGAAGCTAATGCAATGGCTAAAATGACCCTACTCAAGATGCTAAGGGAATGGACACTAAAGTGGATGCAAGAACACCAACCAAAGGAGGTGACAAGTGGAAATCATGCTCGAAAATGGTCGTTTTAACATTGAAATGTCGTAGGACACTAGCGCGACACGCGAACATCCACGCGACGTGCTAGTGTCTGAACACATCATGCTACAAAACAACGTGAATGGGAAAAGCACAAAGTCTGATGCAAAGTTGACATGCAAGGGTAGCTGCTGAAAAGGGGTGTTGGAGCATCCTAAGAATGGAAAGAAGCTGATGCAAGGGCTAAAATGACCCTACTCAAGATGCTAAGGGAATGGACACTAAATCAGATGCAAGAATGTAAGTGAAATTGCAAGGGTGCAGTTTTACTCTTATACAATATCTTCTTTTATCAGTTCAATATCTAATTCCATTCAAAGTGAATGATATTCCATTTCACGCATGTGGTAGTGACTTGGCTTTTCCCACGTCCCTTGGTATCTTTGATCCTTCTCATGATATTCCTCAAACTTTGAAGGATATCTTGTTGCAAGAAGATGAAATCATTGATACCTATCTTAACATTACTCTACCTTCTCTATATTCCAATTCACTCTCCTCTAGAGATGATGCATTAGCGAATGATGAATCTCCTTCCACATTTGAGCCTCCCTAGATCGATGTTGAGAATATTTCTTTGAATAATTATTCCACTAGTTGTGATGATTCTATAAATGTAATATGTCTTTGCTACCCCTTAAAGGCCTAAGAGACTGATAATTTATTTGACTCCAACTAGTCCTTCTACTAAAAGGGTTTTTTCTATTAATGGTGCTCCATATGATAGTGATTCTCTTGATCTTTGTAAGGATCCCTCTTATAGAATGGTAGCCCATACTTATAAGAATAGAATGAAAAAAAAAACAAGCCTTCTTCAAGCTCCTAAACCTATGACTAAAGCACCTAGTGATAATGATCTTGTAAAGCAGCTTCAAGTTACTCCACCTAAGATATCATTGTGGTACTTGCTTTAGTCTAGTCCGGTTTACCAAGGTATGCTTCAAGAAGCCTTGCAAAAGATCTTCTTGCCTTCTTTCGCTAGGCCAACAAATGCTAATGCTTTGATAGCTCATATTCATGTAGATTCGCCAAATATTACATTTTATCCATAGGAAGTCCCACCTCTGAAATTATAGAAGCAGTCGAACCCTCTAATGATCATAGTTAACATTAATGATATTGGCATTAGACGTACTCTCGTTAACACTAGTTCGGTGCTTAATGTATGCATCATTGATCTATTGCCTAAGATTAATATTGATTCATCTTCTATTAATGCTTCTTTTTTGTAATTCATGGGTTTGATAATGTTGGTCAACAAGCCCTAGGCATGATACTCTTACCTTTGAGGTTGTGACCTATTACCATACCCACCCTTGTATATGTTATGTCAAAAAAATCACCATATAACCTTCTTCTTGGTAGACCGTGGATTCATGCTATGGATGCAGTCTTGTCTACCTTGCATAAATCTATTATGTTCATTTGTAACAATCAAGTAGTCACAGTCAAGGTTGACCTTGAGCCTATGCACTTATGTGAGATGGAAATTGTCATTTAGGCTTCGGTTGTGCCTACTCTTATTCCTTCATTGTCTTCTAATGTGTCAATGTTTACTCCAGTAGTACCTAGTACAAAGGACACTCTTGAGATAGATGTCCTTGAAGAAGATCCTTTTGAAGCAAGAAATCGTAAGTCTACTATTTCTACTTCTCAAAAGAATGCATGTTTCAGTGATGATTAGGGTTCCTTAGACTTTATATATTCCTTCATTAGGGAATATGCAGTCAACCCAATCGAATTAAACCTTCTGATAACACCTAAACCCGCTATCAAAGATGATTATTGTTTTGTATTGTGGGATCATAATGTGAGAAATCATTCTAATTTCCTTAATGTTGATCCTCCTTCTAAGGAAGATGATCACACTTCCATTAAAGAGGATAATATTGGCAGTCCTATCAAGAAGGTTAATGGTGATCCCGTAGAGGAGTATAATCCCCATTTTTGGAATAATGATCTCTATGAAAACCCTCCTCCTTCTCAATATTTGGAAACACGTTATGGCCCTGGCCTTAAAGCTTGACTCTTGTGGACAATTATTTTTTATTGCCCAACTGCTTTAGCTCCTAGGGTTTTTCACCTAAAAGGAGAAAGGAATGGGGTCCAAAATGCAAATATATACACTCAAGATCAATGTAAATGAGATGTAATCTGTATAATTATGATGTAATAATGCACTGATCTAAAAATAAATTGATTTAATGATGCTAAACCTAAGAAATACAAAGTGCTGGAAAACACATTGTGATATGCAAAAATGCCTAAAAATGCAAGTAAATGATGAAATAACTTAACAGAATTGGAGAGTTTCACCAAGAATTTGAAATCTGATATGGAGAGATTCTAGAATCCTAAAAAATTGACTGAGACACTTACACCAAGTTGTCTGACTTAGTCCCAATTTCGAGAAAAACTTGTCGGAGCATGAATCTGCCAAATAGGTATCCAAAAATGCAAAAACACTTTTCAAGCATGGCAATGGGACTAATCCATCACTAGTGGTTAATTATTCCACTTGGTGACTTATTTATACTTGATCTTACTAAATTTCTTAAAAAATAACACATCACAGGCCGACCTCAAGGGTTAGAGAATGAAATCCCACTAGAAATTTGAAATAATTTTGAGTTTTGTGCCAAAAAGGACTAAGTCACCCCTATTGGAAACTTAGTCCCACTTAAGAAAATTAAGTGGGTGTCTAGAATTATAGGGAATTAAATGTTTTCCAATGGGAATATCCTCAAAACACACTTAAGGGGGCTGGAAAGTGTATTAAGGGGTCATTTAAACATGATAAATGGTTGAATTAGTGATAAAAATTCTAGAAAAGTGTGAAAGTGGGTTACAACACTTTACAACACTTTGAAATAAGACTTCGTAAGTGATAAAAAGGAGTTATTTAGGTGAATTATGATGAAAGGGTCCTAGAAAAGTGTGAAAGTGGGTTACAACACTTCACAACCCCTTTAAAGTGTTGGAATTGTTGCCTCAATCTCACAAGCTGAAACCTCTCAGAAAGCATGGTCGCTATGACATTCCTGTTGTCTGGCCAATTGGCAGTTCAATAACCTTGTGTTTTTCTCATGTCGTTGTGACTTTGCTTCTATCTTGCCAAAGGAGCCTATTGCTATGACTTGGTGCATTCGTTGTAACCCTTTGCCAAGTGAAGATCTCTTACCGACTGATGGTGTTTATCGAATATCGGGGAGACTTGGCTGAAAGGTTTACATTTTGGTGTGAAGTCTGACTAATATGAATGTCTCACCGATAGAAGTCTTCAAAGTGACATAAGGGCTTGGGAAGATCTCTTGGTGACAGTTGATATGTCTCACCGACAGACACTCAGAGTAACTTAAGGGTCTCGGTGTGAAGTCTCAACGATGAAGGATTGTATTGGCGGCAATGTAACACTCGAAGACATCAGGGAGACCCTTGGCCAAAAGGATTGTTTCGATATGATGTCTCATTGAATATCGGAAGTCTCGCCGACAACACATGGGGTCATCGGTTCGGTGTGACTCTTGGTGAATAGTGGTTTTGGGATAACATGGAAGCCTCGGTAAGAAGTCTTGCCGAAGGTTGATTCTCTCGCCGACAGTGGAACACATCGGTATGATTTGAAGGCTTTGCTATGAAGTCTTGGTGACGTGTGTTTGTCTCACCGATGGTGTGGGATGAGTTCAACATGACTCCTGGCGAAAGGTGGGCTCGGGGTAACCTGGAGACTTCGGCGTGAAGTCTTGGCGACAGGTGTTGGTCTCGCCGATGGCTGTGTGACTTCAGTGTAACATAAGAGGCCTGAAGTAAACTCTTGGTGACAGCGGTATGTTTGGCCGACAAAGCAACATGTGATCAGGTGTTTTCAGTGAGACTCTTAGCGAATGGAGTCATCAAAGAAACATAAGGCCTTTGGTATGAAGTCTCAGCGAAGTGGAATGTCTGGCTGACAAAAGGACTTTTTGATATGACTCCTGAGCTCAGTGTGATGTCTTGGTGAAAGACGATAGTCTTTCTGGTGAGAACACTCACATCTATATGACTTGAAGACCTCGATATAACCTCTTGGCAACAATTGGATGTCTTAGCGATAGCGTTAGTGGATGAGTTCAACTAGAGGTCGGTGAGAGGTCTTGCCAATCATGCCGATGACGAGACTCTTGCCGATAGATGGATGCCGATAGGAATGCAATGGGTTTCGGTATGACTTGAAGGCTCAATGTGATCTCCTGGCGATAGTGATAGTCTCACCGATGTGCATGCTGAGGTTGATGCAACTTGTAAGCTCAGTGGAACCTCTTGCCGATGGAGACAACTCTTGGCGACAACGTGTAAACAGGTCTTGTGGCATCAGGGAGACACTTCTTGTGTCTTAATGACATGCGACACAAGTTGATCGCTATTGACCAAGTGAAGATTGTCCGACGTGGTGCAATGTGGACCAGTCCGAGAAAGCAGAATGTGAACCGTTTGCTAAACCATTTTTGTGTGGTAGTTGGAAAACTAAAACACGAGGAAGTGGAAACATCTAATGATGTTGGGCTAGATGATTCGTGAGTTTTGATCTGACAGTTGGAAAAGAACTATTTCATAGAGCCTGCAGAGAACGAATGTATATTTGTATGCATTGGACGTTCTGATAATGTGAGAAAGAAGATGACAAGATCTTGAGAGCCAAGAGGCTAGCTAAAAGGCTGAGGCCATGAGGCCGAAAGGAAGGTTGATCTGCTATTACCAGTCGTATCCAGAATGAACAAGATGTAATCTCTGAAAGGCTAAGATCTTGAAACTATATTGTAACTTTCTGTTGCTGAATAATGCAATGGCTCGAACTTTAGAGAGTGGGGTTTTTTACCTGAAAGGGTTTTCCCCACATAAAATCTTTGTGTTCTGACTTTTGTAGTGTCTTTCATCTGTGTTGCTGCTTGCTGTTGAATTTACATATGTTTTTCTCAGAAGGATCAATGTGGGAAATGAACTGTGTCTATTTCTGCATTTGGACATAGTTGAACGTGTCTTTGAAGCAATCTAATTGGAATTAAAGTTACCGAAGGCACTACTATTTGGAGTTTTCTTTAGATGTGCTCCAATATGTCCTTACATAAAGGACATCCTAGAAGTATTAATGATTCACAAGGGTCCAAGATCTAATGTGAATGTGTTGACCACATTACAACATTAAATATTAGGAAAATCAAGCCAAAATCCACTAGGAGGGCTTGAACATGAGAAAAAGTAGAAGGGTTACTTTTTTTGTGTCCACAGTTAACCCTCACTTTAGTGAGAGGATAAACCTACTTCAAACTCGCACTAAAGTAGCCAATCATGCAACCAAGAGGGGTCCAAATGCACTAATGCTTGATAAGATGAGATAACGATAATCTAGAGGGATGATCAATCCCCCCAGGATCACAATCCCATGGAAAATCAAACATGAACACAAAGTAACACACATGATGATGAGAAAGGATGAGAGAAAGCTTTGATCGTCTGTCCAACTTATTGTGGATTAGATCTAGGTTGTTTGTTTGTAAAAAGAAAAATGTGCTCACTCTAGGGTGATGAAACTTATGGTTATTCGCCGGGTGAGAAAACCCAAGTATACTCACTCTGGGGCCATGGAACTTCTAGTTGTCCACATGGTGATAAGGCCCAAAAGGTGAGAAACATACACTCGGTTGGTATGTAATCACACAAGCAGGTGGCTATGGGGAAAATTTGTGCCTTGAAATGGGCTTTCCCGCTCAACCATATCAAAGTTATACCTCCTGATAACTTTAATAAGGCATCACAAAGGAAAATTTTGTTGCGTGCTTCATGAGACAAGTAAAGCTTTGTATGCTTAGAAATCATGAACAAATGCAAAGGCACCCCATGCATGCAAGCTGTGAAATCCAAGGTGGCCATGTAAATGCAAAATGTAACATGCAAAGAAAATGTTCAAATGAGTCTTGTTAAGTTCATGCAAGGTCTATAACTTAGGGAAGATTGTGTCTAATGTCTCCAAGAGAGGACCAATCAAAGAATAAAATATTCAAAACTTAGGGGATGCAGTGTGTCGCATCAAGCCATCAAGAGTAATGTAATATGCTTAGATAAATCACTCTTATGAAGGACATCACACACAATTTCATCCAAAAAGTGACAAATGCATCCTATGAAGTAACAAGGTTGCACTAAGAACCAAGAAAAATAAAAATGCAAATGAATAATTCCAATGTATGCTCCCACTTTAAAGGAATTGCTAAACACCATTTTGTGAGCGATTACTTTAAATTAGAAAAATGAAAAATGCAAAAAAACAATACATGAGAGCCAACTTGGAAAGCCTTTGTGCTAATTCGTATGTTTATGAGTAAGGTTGTGTCATGTGAAGGAAGAAAAACAAAAGAAAGAGGGATTTCCCCCATAAATGAACACACCAAACACATAAAGAATCTATGGATTTGGGGTCAATATGTTCATTGCTACAATATTTTTTATGAAAGAGCTTGGAACTTCCATCATTCCCCAAATACACAGAACTGGAAGAATGACACAAAGAGAGTGAAAACAAAGAAAAATAAAGTTTGTTTTGGGTCAACATGGGAGAGACATTGCAGTCTCAATGCTTTGCATCATCCCCAAAAGAAAAAAAACAAGTGAAAAGAAGACAAAAGGGTAAAAGAAAAGGAAAAGGCTTTTGGGTCAACATGAAGGAGACATTTTAGTCTCAATTCCTTGCATCATCCCCAAAAGGAAAACACAAAACAAAGTCAAAAAATAAAATAAAATGAACTTTTGGGTCAACATGGAAGAGACATAGGGCATCTCAACTCTTTGTGTCACGCCCAAAAAGAAAACACAAAACAAAAGAAAAAATGAAAAATAGAAAGATCTTTTGGGTCAACATGGAAGAGACATAGGGCATCTCAATGCTTTGCGTCATCCCCAAAAGGAAAACATAAAACAAAAGCGAAAAAGAAAATGAAAATGTATGTTATATAGAAGAATAGAGGTACAAATAAAGGAAGGGTACAAAGAGAGATAGAACATCAAATGCCACATCATGGGGGAGCATGATACGCACATACAATCACACCAAAGGAAAGAAAAAGGAAAAGGAAAATGAGTAATACAAATGTATGTCATGCATCAAACAAATCATCCACTTCTCAATATTAATGGGTATAAGCAAAAGATGAATAACGTAGCTAAGGGACAAGGAAAAATGCATTACGAGGTCAAGGCTAACAACTTCTTGCCCCCATTGAGTGTAAGGAAATAATGAGCCAAGGTGGATGATGGGAAGGACCATGCAATAGTGAGAATGGAAAATTCTACAACTATTGCATGATAAAGGTATAGGGTATCTATGGGATGATAGGATAAGAGTCGGTATTAATGAAGTGATACTTACTCAGTATGTCCTTTAATGTTCAACATTCATCAGTTTGGTGGCCAAGAACACGATGATATTTACAATAAGGTACATTGGAATCTTTAGGATGGATTATCAACCTATTCATAGGCGATAATAGAATGAAACCTTTGTTTAAAATCATTTGGAGTTTTCTTTCACATTTAGGTGGTGGATGGAGAGGAAACTTTAGTTTTTTCAATTTGTAAGGTCGTTTGTGTTTACTAGGTTCTCCTTTTTCATGGATGGAAGGGGGAAGAGGACCCATGGGGATCCTAGCATCCTTATTATTGGATTCATGTAAGGGTTGTTCACATGGAAGGAGAACATTCAAGTCAAGAGGGGAATCAAAGATCACCGTACCATCATCACGAAGTCTCCACTATTCAAAAGGAGGCTTGTTATCATGAGGAGGATCTTGATATCCTAACTCTGTGGTGTTTTCGTCTATTGGTCTTTGTTCTAAAAGTTGGTGAATGTTATGTTTGGTGGTTGTGTCATATCCTTGTTTGCTTGGTGTGTTTGTAACTTTTTTTTATCATAAAATGGTTGAGGAGGTGGTTGTGTAGAAGAACTAGATCCACCTATTAGAGGGAACTTAGGTCTTTCATTTTTTTTAGGATGTAGGTATCCAAATATATCAGGAGGTGAGACTATAGGAAGGTCTTGTCACTTCATGGATGGGTAAAAGGTTGCATTGGATTCAAGGTTGTCAAGGAATTCATTTAAAAACTTTTTCATTCTATCATCATCTTCTCCAATGATGTCAACAACATGAGGAGGAAATTCATGAGGAGTTGAAGGAGCATGAGGAAGCTCAAGGTCATTAGGATCACAACCAAAGGCACAATTTGACATGTTGACTAAATATTTCAATGACACCCAAAAGTTATTAAAGAAAAAATCCATGATGAAAGGAAACAAAATGCAATAGACAATAAACCTGGAAACTATGACAAAATGCAGTAACAAAAACATAAATGCAAAAAATACCCAGAAAATGCCATAAATTACAATACAAAATGTGTGAGAGGACTAAGTCACCCAGTGCGGTGAATTAGTCCCAATGATGATTTTTTTGAGATTTTTAAGAAATTTTGAATGCAATTTTATGTCTTTTAGATGTATAGATGCAATTACAGTATGAAAATGCAGAATTTTGTTGTTTTCAATGCAAAAATGCAAGCTATTTGAGCTTTTCACTAATGCAATTTTGAAAACCTAGGATGCAATGCAATATCTAATGCAATGTAAATGAAAATGAAACCTAGGATGCATTGAGAATCAGAAGTAAATATGTTCAAAATTTGGGTTCACCAAAATGTGGACAATGATTTTGGATTGTCCAACTGCTTTAGCTCCTTCTAGGGTTTTTCACCTAAAAGGAGAAAGGAATGGGGTCCAAAATGCAAATTTCTATACTCAAGATCAATGTAAATGAGATCTAATATGTCTAATTATGATGTAATAATGCACTGATCTGAAAATAAAATGATTTAATGATGTCAAACCTAAGAAATGCAAAGTGTTGGAAAACATAGTATGATATGCAAAAATGCCTAAAATTGCAAGTAAATGATGAAATAACTTAACAAAATTGGAGAGTTACACATGGAATCTGGAATATGATATGGAGAGATTTTGAAATCCTAAAAATTTGACTGAAAATGCTGATTGGGACACATACGCCAGGCTGGGCGACTTAGTCCTAGTTTCAGGAAAAACTTGTTGGAATAGGAATCTACCAAATGGGTATCCAAAAATGCAAAAACCATTTTTCAGGCCTGATAGTGGGACCAATTTAGCCACTAGTGATGACTTATTCCACCTACATATTTCAGAAATTTTTGGATAGGATCTTGTAGCTTCAGGTCTGCACTTGCTTTTTTCCACTCTTGATTTTGCAGAAAATGGGATAAAAAGAGACTCCAAGATTGAATTAGGGTTATGTTGACTTGAATAGATTTGATGAATTATTGACCACTTTTGAACACCTATTTCTTTGAAAAATCTGCCTACAAAGTCTACAAACACACATGTAAAGAGGGAAAAATGGTTAAGGGTTAGATTATAAAGGTTTTCCTTGGTCAAACCCCACTTTGGTAATCAAACCCTAGATAATGAAATGAAATGTGAAGAGAATGACAAATAAACATGTAATGTCATAACTTACCAAACCTTTGATGTGTAAATCTGAAGATATGCAATGAAGTACTCCAATGGATTCAACTTGATTACGATTAGAGTGCTTGAATACTTGAGAATGATTAAATTAATTGCATGAGTAAATGCTTGAATGAATAGGTAAATAAGAGATGAAAAATGAGGGGAAAACCCATTATTTATACTTTATCTTACTAAATTTCGCAAAAATAACACATCATAGGCCGACCTCAAGGGTTAGAGAATGAAGTCCCACCAAAAATTAGAAATAATATTGAGTTTTGTGCCAAAAAGGACTAAGTCACCCCTATTGGCGACTTGGTCCCACTTAAGCAAATTAAGTGGATGTTGGGAATTATAGGGCATTAAATGTTGTCCAATGGGAATATCCTCAAAAACACACTTAAGGGGGGCCAAAAAGTGTATTAAGGGGTCATTTAAACATGAGAAATGGTTGAATTAGTGATGACAAGTCTAGAAAAGAGTGAAAGTGGGTTACAACACTTTACAAAACTTTGAAATAAGACTTGGTAAGTGATAAAAAAGAGTTATTTAGGTGAATTATGATGAAATTTTCCTAGAAAAGTGTGAAAGTGGGTTACAACACTTCACAACACCTTTACAAGACATCCTAGAAGTCTTAATGATTCACAAGGGTCCAAGACCTAATGTGAATTTGTTGACCACATTATAACATTAAATATTATGCAAAATCAAGCCAAAATCCACTAGGAGGGCTTGAACATGAGAAAAAGTAGAAGGGTTTCTTTTTTCGTGTCCACAACTCTAAATATGGCTATGGGCGTAAAGGTTGTGGGCATAACAAGCAAGGAATTTAGGTACCTATAGAATATGCACCTCGTAAGCGTAATTTGGGGCTTGGTTGCTTGAATGAACAATCTAAATGGAAACCGCAATTGAATGGGGACATGACTTCCACTCAACCTTGTTCTCTTAGATTGATTCATCTGTCATTATTTGTTGTCTTTGTGCCTTCTTGTGAGCAGTTGAGTCTTTCTCCACAAGAGAAAGGGCTGCTTCTTGCTCCTCATCTTTTGTTTAAGCAAGAGTGTATCTTTTCGAGGCTTCCAAAATCTTGCTTGATTACTCTTCCTCTTCCTACACGTAATAAATTTCATAAGCATGATAAAGAAAAAGATTCTTTATGTGCATACCATTGAGTGCTTGGCCATTCCACTAGTGAATGTAAGGCCTTGAAGGATAAAATACAACAACTTCATGATTTTTCTACTATCACTCATTTATTTTTTGATGCACCTACCTCTTCTTCAAATGATAAGTGATATCAAGGTCTATGTTTATCCTATATGTTCTAAGTATCTTGCATGGTTCTCCTCCCCTGTGTACTAGTGTCAATGATAACTTGTTTTGGGGATGTGTGTTCTACTTAAATGACCCCCTCTCTTCTCTCTATCTTTCAAATGAATCATCCCTTGTGTTGACCCTTTTTCTTTCAAAGGGTTCTTGAGGGACCCCTTTTCAAAGCTTTTCTCTCAAATGAATTACATGGCATCTAGCTTGGGGGCAACCTGACTAGACCTATCTTTTATGTGACTATCCTACAACATAGATTGTAGTAGCCATAGGTTCTTCTGATTAGTCTTGCTCTATAGGATTGAGAACTTGTAGAGCTCCTTTTCATCAAGATTTCCTAACATGTTTAGTCTACAGATTAGAATGTTGCTTTGCAGGTGCACCTGTGAAGTTGCTTTTCAATCAACCTTGTAGGACCGAGCACCTGTGAAGACTAATTAGATTTTTCAGAGCCTCTCACATTAGGCTTTCCTCGGGAGAGAGTACTTGAGGTTCCCTCTTTGCAATTCTGAGGACCTCTAAAGTGTTTGCATCCAGTTAGATCTTTTTGTTTAGCTTTGTAGGAGAGAGTACCTACAGATCCTTTTGTTCACCTTCCATAGGTCTACGGATCTAAGGTGCATTTTTTCAACTCTCCTTAGGAGCGAGTACCTGTGGAGCCATCTCTCTTGGAATTCTCATTCATCTTTCTCTTAAATTCTCTCTCTTCTAAAATTGTAATATAGGATTGAAGATCTATATCATTCTCCATCCTAGGTGTATACCTCTTTCTCTCTTCAACATTGGTTGCTTCCCTATCTTTTGTATGTATTCTTCTCTTGAAGAAACCAATCCTTACATTCTTCTCTTCATTTTAGAATTCTTCTATGTATTATTGTTCTTAATTTGGGGACAACACATAGTACTGAGATTTTTTTTTACATAGAGGTATTTTTCACTTTGCTGACTCAAATCCTTTAGTTTGTTGTGTGCTTGTGTGTATGTTTTTTTATATATTCTAACCTTGTGATGTAATGAATTTTTATGTTCTAACATTGTTGTCTTGTGTAGGTCTTTCTTGTCTAATGTGTTTGTTTTCTAGGTCTTCAACATGGGGGCATGCTTCCTTGGTTTGGAGAGCTATTTACTTCCTCTATAGTATCCTTTTGGTATCATGATGTTATTTATGTAGATTTCCTTTAGCGTGCATATTAGTGTAGATTCATATGCCCGCTAAAGTGGGGGAAAAATGTAATGTTGTAGAATTTCACCCCTTGCAATTTCACTTACATTCTTACATCTACTTTAGTGTCCACTCCCTTAGCACTTGTGTATGTTTATTTTAGCCCTTGCATCAACCTTTTTCCCTCTCAGGATGCTCAAGACCCCTTTTCAGAAACTAACTTCACGTGTCAGCTTTGCGTCAAACCTTATGCTTTTCCCATTCTCATTGTTTTGTAGCATGATGTGTTTGGACACTAGCACGTTGTGTGGATTTCCACATGCCACACTAGCGTCCCATGATGTTTCAATGTTCAAATGACCATTTTTGAGATTTTTTTACACTTGTCAGCTAATTTTATTGGTGGTAACAACTTGGGATGCCTTGTAACTGCTCAAGAAGCTTCTTTTCCCTCTTTAAAAGCTATATTTTCAATTCATTTGGACTTCTCCTTCTTGGATTCTATCTTGGACATTTCCCATCTTTCTCTTGCTATCTTGCTTTCACAACTCTCTACAGCTCATTACAACAATACTCTCAATCTCTTACAACACTCTTGGCTCTTGTAGCTATCTTTGTGTTTCTCTTTGGCTTCCTTAAGCCTTGCAACTAACATCTCCCTTACCTTGTGCTTGTGAGCATACTAGGATTTCACATGTCCCCTATCACTTGCATCTCAACTTTGTGATATAGGTTCTCCTCCTTGAGCAGGGATTGCTTTTATCACCCCATACTTGCTTACTTTGTTCCTATCTATCTAGTTGTTTGTTGAGGTGGGAACACCAAAATGGGGGTTTGACTGAGGCAAACCCCTATACAACCCCAAAATTTTCTCTTGATCTTGCGCATGCAGGTGTTGAAGATATTCATGTGTTGGAGGTTTCATTACTTGGGTTGTTGTCAGAAGTTTCCATCTCTTATTCTCTTACTTTATTATTTACTTTACTTTATTCTCAGTTCTATTACTTTTTGTTACTTTCCCGTATTCTAGAATTTCTTAGCAATCTAATTGTTAGTAGTCATTTAGCTATTTTTTGTCATAAACTCAGTTTCTGGTCCATACAAGACGCCAACACACCTCTAGGACTACAGTGTGTTGTGTTGTCATCTTTATTTCGCACTAACGTCCTTTGGCCGAGAGCCTGCCAGTCTGTCCAAAAAACGTTTATGATTTACTCTTTTTTATTCTAGAACTCTCACTTTGTTTCTTGAGGTAGTTTAGGGCAGATCACCCCTTGGGAATCTCTTGAGAATAAAGAGACTCATGAGTAGAAAATCCCCTTCTCTACAATAAGAAATTTCACAACCCGATCACCACAACTCAGGATTATTTGTTATATTAGTTTCTAGTAGTCATCACCCAAAAAAGATTATGCAAGTGGAAGGGGTCCAACCTCTATTTAACTATGTTATTACAAAGGATGGTGGTGAAAATATTCAGGACCAATAAATTCAGAAACTTCACGTAGAAGGCATGATGTTGTTACCATCCCTTTTGAAATAACATTGCTAAATTTGAAAGAAGTGGAAAAAGTGGTGCAAGATGTTAGGGCCAAAGTCTATGAAAATTTCCTTTCAAATAATCATTTTATTAAGTTTGATGAGTTCAGGATGTTATTGGTGAAGGTAAAAATAAATGTAGGCATGCAAGGAATAGGAACAATAAATATTAGAAAATATGTGGTGATGATGAAATTACTTAAAGTCTCCAAAAAAATCAAGTTTGATTTGGCTAATGTGACCCCAAAAGAGGGGAGGAGACTTTTTAGAGAAAGTGAATGCCTATAGTTACCTTTATGGGATATTTTTTCAACTATTGCTTCATATACTATTATAAGGAAAGATGCTAAAGAGGCCAAAGATTTATATTTTGGGTTTGGATTCATCACAAAGACTGAGACATTGGTTATGTGCATCATAGCTCTAAAACACAATAAACACTAGGTAGCTTGAGACATCAATGAATTAAAGGTAAAATAATTGTTAGAAGATTAGGATACACCTTTACACCACTAGTTATATCCTAGTAAGCATTGTTTTATTCATTGAAGTTGTAGTAAAAAAATACAAGTAGATTTTGATAAACTACAGAGTGAGCATAACAAACTATTGTGTGAGTATAATAAAATAAATTTTACAGTGGCACAACTAAAGCTTATCACCACTAAACTAGTACCATCATCTCAACATTCAAGTGGAATGTCTTAATATATAGGGATACATTAATCTTAAGAATACAAGATTTGAATTATAAGATGAAGGTAATTTGAGATGTTGAATTGAGGAAAGGCAAAAGGAACCAAAGAAATTACATATTTGGTAAATAATCTCTGTAGTTGTAGAATTTATTGTATTTTGAAAAAGGTAGATGATACTTGGGCTTATTTTGATAATCCAAAAAGAGTGAGGGATAATTAGTTTGAGTATAATAACAATTTATTCTTTTAAACTTAATGATTGAGTTAAAAAAGAATAACAGTTATGCATCATGCATGAGGAACAATGCATGGATGCATTCTTGGGGTTGGATAGTCATTGCCTAGTTGTTGGCCCCATTCTTATTAGGAAGATGCATAATGGTCCTTATTATAAGGTTTTGAACATGATATGTGCTATCATTTATGATGATCTATCAGGTTCTTATTGCATTGCCTAACTTATTTACAATGTGCTTTCTAAAATTTGGTTTCCTTGCATGTTGTGATGAGTGATTGCCTTTATAAAGTGTGGAAAGGTAATGCTAAGTTGAGAAAAAAATGGAAAATTATTATTGCATTTTTTAGGTTTAGTGCATCATAACTTCAGTTATGGGTCCCATTTTCACATTTATAATGCATGATGGAAGCATGAAGGTAATGAGCTAAAGCATTTTGTGAACTTAGCTATCAAAATAAATTCATTTCATTGGGCCACATATCTATCACCCTACAAAATATATAACATGTCCTCGGGTGTTCCAAGGTTTCATGATGCAAATTACAATTTGACACCTATCAAATCCCATGTGCCTGAATAGTAATTCATGATAGTCATCAATTTAGCTCACCAAAAGAAATCAAAGGCCAAATTTCATAGTTTATTTAAAGATTTAACAGTTACACTATTCACTCATGAACTTGCACATGCATTTAATGCAAAATGTGGTGAGTCAAGTGAAGTTAATTTATTTGCACTAATCAAGGTCATTTGAAGCTAAATATAGAAGAGAAGAGAAAATCCTCCAAGATTACAACAAAGAAATTATCGACAACATTCTTGGTGTTCAAATCTAAGTGGGAAAGAATCCATAGACTCTCAACATCAGTTGATAATGATTAATTTACTTTGAAAAAATTTAAGAATTTCTTCAAATTTCATAGTCTAGGGTTTGATGAATGTATCTATTGAATATTAATAACACCTAGTATTTTTGAAAAGATATAATTTTCTGTCAATCCCTAGTATAATAGATTGTTACTTGGACTCTTGCATTTTCCCAAGATGATTTGTGCTTCCCCCCAAGCTAGTAGAGTTAAGAGAATCCTATATCATGACTTAAATAATTAATTCTCTAGCTTTGTAAATAAATCCAAGCACACCTGGGTACTAATATACTCACAAATAGATTGCAAGATAAGGTTGAGTTGGTTAGAGACACTATCATCTCAGTCAATGGTTGGGAATTGTTTGAATATTGCCTTTTTTATGTCAAAAGACTTACCCCTATATCCAACATATGGTGGTTAGACCTAGGAAAATTGGTAGTCCCAAATTTTGTGTTAGCACTAACCTAATATAAGCCATAAGCAACTAGTAAAATCCAAAATCCAAATAATTAAAGGGAAATAATGGAGAGACACCTCTCACTCTAAATGAGGAAATTATTAGGAAGGTTTTAATTCTTAATCCCCAAGAAAACTATAAAATTAATTTTGATGAGCTATGTTGGGAGTATAGATGATATAGGAGTAGCTACAGGGTCAAGTGGTTACCTAACCAAAAATTGAAGAGCATAGAAGTGAGAAGTTCAATTCCTCTAGAGGAGATTGAGCCTTTCAACATTGATACCTTTGAGAAATATTTCAAGATGACATATATAGCTTTGTGCCAAATTTTGGTAATAGATTATAAATTGTATATGCATCTTCATGTTATGATGATTGGACTGCTAACATTCAACATAATTTTATCAATAGGTTTTTTTTATTTTGCATCTTTTTTGGTGGAGGAAATTCATAGGGTGCTAACTTCCCTTAAGGTTGATAAAAGGATCCAATCTTTCAAATGGTACTCTTTAATATATCATGTCTTGTTCTATCTTGGTAAAGGTACTTGGGGCATTTCCCTCAAGGTCACAAGCATATCATAAAAAAAACAACGATGGTAATTTAGGGAAGAACTTATATATGGGATATGTAGTATCATAATTTATATTATTGTGTTTTTGAGAAATTTTTAAGATACGAAATTCCAAAAATTCTAAGACATGAAATGAATAGGCTATCTAATAAATTTGTCAAGTTCCTAAGACTAAGGTAGTTTGAGCTTGATGCACATTATAAGAATAATTGGGGTGATTGATTCTATCATGGAGAATGAACAATCATTAGAATATATGGATCTAAGGTGAATCCAAATGTTCTTTCTTTTTGGGTGCCAAATAAGATTGCATTCCTTGAAACTATATGAAAACTAAATGAAGCTAATAAAATTCATTTGAGATAGCATAGGAAAGGATCATCTTTCCCTTCTTTTTAAAAA
This sequence comes from Sequoia sempervirens, assembly GCA_007258455.2. Taxonomy (NCBI): domain Eukaryota; kingdom Viridiplantae; phylum Streptophyta; class Pinopsida; order Cupressales; family Cupressaceae; genus Sequoia; species Sequoia sempervirens. Next base: position 64,335 of record VDFB02297256.1, on the reverse strand, counting down.
AAAAAAAATTTAATGTCACTTCAAAAGAGGGTCTTGAGCTCTTGGAAATAAAATTGATGGAATACATAATGCAATCTGATAGAGAAAGAAGGTATGACCTCAAGAATTTTATTTATCAAACTAGAAAGGATTTGGGAAGGTCAAGATATGAACATAAATTTGATGAATCTAAAGATTTTATCAATATTTTTTTGAAAAAAGAGGAATTTAAAGTTAAAAGAAGCAATTGGGAACATATCCTTCATAGTGAAAAAGTAGAAAGGCCATTTCAACACAAATTATCAAGGTACATTTAATGATTTCAACCTTAGATTGTTGACATGTTTAATTTAATGTATTATTGTATTTATTTGTATTATTTAATTGCATATATTGTCATGTCATAAATTAGGACCCATCGGCTGGGTGGCAGCCTCGTTGGAGGTGATTGGATGACACATCATCATCCCAAGTGGAGATAGGAATTCCACTTTGGAATCTTTGACTTATGATAGATTCTATGACACATCATAAGGCATCTTTATGCATGGAGAAAGTTGGCACCCAAGTTTGGTTATGACATGCTATAAGAGAATCATATATTTTGGTCATTTATGACAAATCTTATGGTAGCTTTTATGCTAAATTTATGACAGTTGTAAGGCATTTGTCATAGGCTATTATTAGCATATTTTGGGTGCCCAAGCTTGAGAAGAGAATATTGTACATGTGTCCAAATTCATGTCTATGGCATGGGGTATTGTTCCATGTGGATTTGGATGTCCATCCTCTTCTAGATGCTTCTTCTAGCTTGTATCTATTTATATATTGCATTCCTTGCATTATAGAATGCATAGTTTATTTGCAGGTAAAAAAATGCTTTCGGATTCACTCCAAAATAGGTGTTTGCTTTGAAACACTTGTTGAAAAATCTTTGTACTTGGGGTTGCATTGTAATCTCTATTTCATATAACATAATAGTATTGTGCTTTTGGAGGGTGGGTTTTTTTACCTAAAAGGGTTTTCCCCACGTATATCTAGTGTCATTGTTTTATGTGTTCTTGTTGTTCTACCTTCTTTCTCTCTATGTGTTTCTATTACTGTAACTGTATAAGGTGTTGTTAGAATTTTTTTTGTAACTCTCCCCTACTTGGATTAGTTTAGGAAGATGTTTTTGCTCACTTGAGCTCCTTTCAATAGGTATCAGAGCCTGACCAACCTTAATTCTTTTGTTGGGTTAGAAGGGTTTTTGAGCCGATCTTTGTTTCAGTGGGAGTTTTACATAAGTGCATTTTGTGACCTTGTTGTAGGAAAAAGATGGTAGGCACATCTGGGAGGATTGAGATGGAGAAGCTTAACATCGGTAACTTTGAGCTTTGGAAACTTAAGATGGAAGATATGCTTGTAGATCATAGTCTATGGGTTGTTGTTTCTAGAACTAGACCAACAGGCATAAAACAAGAAGACTAGGATCTCATGGATTGGAAAGCCAAGGGTCTCATTAGACTTTGTTTGCCTAATTTTTTTCTCCTAAATGTTCTACTCTAAAACTTTTGAAGTCCTCAACCCACAACCACTCCACCTCTAAGAAGCTTTGGAAGAGGTACTAAAGATGGGGATACATAGAAATGATTGGGGGAAACCCATTCCAAGAATCAAACTAGAAAAGGAATTTCAAACCCCTATTACAAATCCAAAACAAGCCTTGCTTAATTAAATTAGATCCCCTTTTAATAGTGCCCCAAATCATAGACCCCTTCCCAACAAAGCCAATCTTAGGGGCATCATTGCTTACAACTCCAATCAAATAATTGGAGGTGAGTATTTTGGCCCAAGCTTGTGTCTAGTTGGTGCACTAACACTAGTAAAGCTTAGCCACTAGAGCTTTCCCAATTAGGTTAGCTTGACACAACCCAAGACCCCCTTCTTGTTTTGACCTACATATAGTCTCCCACTTTACCAAGCTCCACTTCATCAAGGCTAAGTTGCAATCCCATAGAAATTTCCTTGAGAGAGCATATAATACCTTAATGAAACCCACATGAGCCACCTACACTATACCCTTGTAAATGGGGAGGTCCTAGACCACATATTTCAAGAGAAAAAATCTCCCAATAAAAGAAAGCCAACTTTGGGTCCAATGGTTGACCTTCTCTCAGAACTTATCTCACACCTTTTGATAAGTTCCCCTAGGTAGGGGACCAACAAAGAGGGGAATACTAAGATACACTAAATGGAGAACTCTAACCTAAAATCTAAGAATTTGAGCAATTTGATGTTGAATTAGAGGATTTATGTTAAAGAAGAAGATGGAGGATTTTTCCTCATTGATATGTTGTCTTGAGGTTGTAAGATAGACATCCAACATCCTTTTGATGTTAGTTGCTTCCCTAATATTAGCCACTCCATCAAAGTTGTGTCATCAACAAACTATTACCTATCCTAGTTGTTGACCTCAACTAGAAACATAAACCCCTCTATGGCCACATTCTTCTTCCACATCTGCAATGCCAATAGTGCCAATTGACTACATATCTTCTTCTCTTTCTTCCACATCACCATGAAAGCCTGCATGTAGGCTCCCATCAGTATAAGAGGTTAGAGCATTATTTATCTCTAACTAATTCTTATAATGTCTTACAAAGGCTCATGAACTTCTCCCAAGTTCTCCACATGTCATTTCTTGATGTGGTTTGGAATAAATTTATCAAGTTATTGTAGAGGGGCAAGTGACACTCTTTTGTGGGCATTTTCTTTTTAACTCCATCTATAAAAGGATTGAATTATTGTAATGTAAAGGTTTAGAAAATTGAGGGAAATTTTCTATGATACATGCAAATAATATTTGAAGAAATACAAAGAAAATTGTTCTCTATTAATGCATTCTTGATACTTATATTTGCTTGAAATTATATGAATGAATGTTCTCAATTTAGTGTCATCTTATGCATATTTTTTTATATTTCTAAGACAAGGAGTAAGTATTTTGAGTTTCTTCACATATTTTCTATATTGAATTATTATCTTGTGTTAGTTATGGGTAAAAGCACAAAGTTAAATATCACACTTTCGACCAACTAAATAGTTTCAAACAAAATAGCTTTTCCAAAACCACATGGCCTATATGTGGTGCATATAGTTTCAAGTGAAACCAATTCTCCCAAAAATATAAAATTAAAAAAAATCATTAAAATTGACAAAAAAAAATTTAAAAAAAATTAAAAATCATTAAATGTGACTAAATTTATGTGTAAGTTTCAGCTGAAAGTGTTTCGGTCAAAAGAGTCAAGCGAAACATAGCTTCTTTTGGGGCAAATTAAAAAAAAAAATCAACTTCAACTTTGAATTTCTCCAAGTAGGGGTAATTTTATAAAAATCTAAATATACCCTTTAGTAGAGTTCAAAGTCTAGAATCCTTTTTTTTTATATTTTGATTTGTTTTATTATTATTTTCTAAATTTACTATAAGTAGGTTTTTATAATCAAACACGAGGTTGATTATAAATTAAAACATTGTATATATATATATATATATGGTGCACTAGAGGAAAAAATATTCTTCAAAAGGGTATATATATATATATTAAATGATAAAAAATAGACAAAAGTTGACGTTTCATGAAGATTATGACGTTCTAGTGAAGTTTCACTTTAAAACATTAGCATCAAAAAAAATATTCATCAAATTTTATTTTACTTTCCATGCACTAAATATTTAAGTTACTTATTTAGAGAAAAATAATTAGGGAAAAAATTATTTGCTTCTTTTTTTGTGACTTTCAATTGACCTTACTTTTAAAAAAAAAATCAACAATTCAAATTCTACTCTTAAGATTATAAAAAAATATTATCACTTTTTAAAATAAAAATTACAAGTATAAACCTCATTACTCATTAGTATGTTGTTTTCATGTCTTACCATTCCCACATAAATGATACATGTATCTAGATTTTTTTCTCTTTTTTATCATGAGAAGATTTGGGCTTTTTTAATCATAGAATGTTCTTGTTCTTGTTTGTTTGAAAGGTATTGGCTAGTGAATTTGTTTAGGACATTATGAATGTTTTCTTTAGGGATTTTCACACCTACCTCTAAAAGGCGTTGAAATATATCATCCCAATTCTCAAAGAGGTATTGTTCTACATGGAAATAACCTTCTTTAGAATTAATCATGACATAGATATCATCACATACCATCCTCAATATGTACTTTTGGTTGGTCTTGATTGGCAGGGATATCTAGAAATGAGTCAACTTCAACATCTAACTTACCTTGGCTTCTATGTTTTGGACCCATGTTTTTCTTTCTAGATTTTTGGATTTTTTAATTTTTTTTAATTTTGTTTTTTCTAATTTTTTTTGGATTTTTTGATTTTGATTTTGATTTTGATTTTTTTGGATTTGTGGATTTTCTATTTTTTTGAATTATTTAGATTTTTGAATAAAATTAAAACACAAAAAGAAAATAATGTAGAAAAAATTCTATAGATTAATTTGGATAAGTGTCTCCTTCCCAGTTTAAGGTAATAAAGGTGATCTAAACATCAATAAACACATAATACACATGAGCAAGCCTAACTCAAGTAGGTTTGTCAATCCTTGTGGGCCCAATGCACCACAAGAAAGGATGACCAAAAAGTCTCAGATTAAGCTTTACAAGCTCAACTAGGGGGATATCCTCGTTATACCAAAAGAGTATATGAGGCCTAAATTTGTAAAAAATGAAAGAAAAAAATTCAAACAATTGGGAGGAGAGGGTAACCTGTCTCTCCACCTTCATTTCCCCAAGGTAAGAATGAAAAATTTTCACTTCCAAGATGCATGTCTTTCAATTCAACCCACATTATTTATACTTCAAATTAATATGGGAGTTTAGGTCATCCCCTAGGGTGATGAAATCCCTAGGTAGACCTCTTAAAAATATTTCACCTTTTTTATCCTCAAGATCACTCTAAGGTGCAAGAAGAAAGCATACACAAATGCAATTTTGGGATTAAAATATATAGGTGAATTTTAAGTCCCAAATTGAATGCGATGGTTAATTTTAATCCCAATATTCAATTGTGATTAAAAAAATTCCACACAAACTATCCTAAAGCAAGAATAAATAACACCTTTAAACTCATAGCAATTACTAATAGATCTAAATCACTGAAAATGAATTTATTGCCTCAAAAAAGTATAGGTTTTAAATGATGGTACTTGATTATTGGCATAAATTCTATGAAAATTTAACTTAATCCAATGTGCAAAGCTCTAAATAAACTTTTCAACACAATAAAACAAAAATTTGATTAACGAGGCAAAAATTATTATTGCTTAACTAAAAGTTGTTATTTTAGGCAAATGCAAAAAGAGAAAAGGTTTAGAAAATTGTCTTTTTCAAAATGTCTTACACAAAACTCTTTAGAAATTTGTAAAATTTGGCAATCATCTTGAAAATGACACATTAGAAGTTTTGATATGTGTTCTTTGATTGGAGTAAATTTTAAAAAAAAATCAAACTTTCACACATTAGGTAATGAACACAAATATAATCAAATTATTGACCACACATCTAGAATAATGAAAATAAATAATGTTAGGATCAAAATGTCACCTACCTTGTAAATCTTATGTCATATTGCATGGTTCCAACATCCTTGGAAAGTGTCCTTACACACTTAGGGTATATTGGGAAAATAACATGTAATATTTTTTCTCACCATTGTTTGTAATACATTCATAAGAGGTGATGGGTTCCAAGTTAGCAGTGGTAAAAGTGATTTATGGACATAAATATTTAATATTGTTTTTCCCACATGTTGATGTCTAGTATGGAATTGTAATAGATAAATGAAGTGGACAAATGAGTGACTATTGGGCTTCTCCAAGTGGGCACTTGAAAAGAAGCAACAAGTGTCTCTTGGTATTTTGTCTTCTATGACATTTAATATAATGTTTTGTTTTCAAGTTTCGGTGCCCAAGTTGAAGGGAAAGTATTGGAACCAAAATTGGTTTCTTTTTGTATTCCGAGCAGGCAAATCCAAGGGTTGGGACATTTGAAATGAAGAGTCATCTTAGGGCACCTTGTTTGGTACTTAAGACCTCTTCACAAGTCTATAAAATGAGTTCCTTGATGTAGAAATTAAGAGGAACGATTGAATATAGAGTTACTCTGTAGGAATAAGGATAGGTTGAGGCATAAAGAGGTTGTTCATAGGTACACAGGTGTTGTCATGTTGGAGGCAGGAAGAAGAATGGAAGTGAATATATTTGTTATCTTATTTATTTGAAGATAATGCATACTTGGCCTCTCTTCTTGGTGGATTATTTTTCTGCAAGGAATTCTCCACATAAATCCTATGTTATGTGATACCTTTTATGTAGTTGATCTAAGACTCTTAGCTACTATCTTATGGTGATGCTATATTTTAATTTTTATTTTGATATGTTCACATAAGGTGGTGTTATTAAGCATGTCATCTTGGCTGATTTTTTAGCATCATAAAGAAGATGAATCTAATCATGGAGATTCCATATTAAAGTCACTTAATTTCAAATTAACCTATAAGTTTCAAAATTTCATATTGTAGTAGTGCAAGCCTTGTATCTCATCCATTAAAATCAACTTGATTATTTGGATAGAGATTGAAATTTACCAACAAATAAGTCATAATCATAGATTTTTTGACATGAAAAATGGAGAAACATTGATAAAGTGAGTTCAATGTGTTACAAAATATCTCATAAGTATGGAATGCAATGACTATGGGATAAGCACAAAATGGATTTATTAAAAATAATTAACAACCTCTCCACATAATGTGACCTTGGTTAACATGCTCCATGTCTACGTGATAAAGAAAAAAACTATGATAGTCAAACATGCAAATATGGAAGCTTAGACAAAACACATGAACTACTTTCCAAACTGCCCCAAAAGATGTCATCTCATGAAGTGAAATGATTGCATGATATTCCTACAAAATAATTCAACCTTACAAAATGCCTTGGTGAACAAACATGAAATATGTGATAGCATAGACATGGAAAATGAACTGCTTGATGCAATGCCTTAAAGAAAAGTGATATCATGAAATGAAATGATTGCATGATATTCACAAAATAGGATTGCAAATAGAGATTGATTTTTTTAAAACTATAAATACATGTAAATCCATATTCAATTTCCTAACTGTGCCAAGAGATGATTTTTGAAATTAGGTATGTCATATCCATCACATGTATAAAGGCAAGTGCCTAGTAGATATGAATGTATCATGACAAAGCATAGACAAGGCACTCAAAGTGTAAAATAACAAGCTCCTTTTCTATCATTGTCTAGTTCTCATTTCCATAAAATGAAAAAAAAAACATTAAGAATAGGAAAAACCAAAACACCATAATAATTCATGCCAATCTTTCAATATCGTCAACCTCCATAGGAGATAAAATGGGGAAATGACATAAGGAGATAGTAATGCCTTAAAATATTCTAATGTAACACATGTAGATAATAACACCTTCTGTAAGACCTTAGTAGATTTAAAAAATTTTAACAATAAGCAAAGATTCCTTTGTAATGCCTTATTGTAAGGAAATTAGAGTAGTGAAAACAATTTCTTATGCCAATCTTGAGAAGAGATATTATACAAAACTTTTGAAAGTTGATAAAACAGTTATATAAATTCCAACAACACATTCATAACAAGAAAATAAAAAAATTAACGCAAACACCAGATATACATGGGTAAAACCCTTTCGGGCGAAAAACCCCACTCTCCAAAGCTTGATCAATGTATTTCAAATCCAACAACAAGATTACATACACTTGTAGAGCAAGTCTTTTGTATAGGAGTATCACCAATACACAAATATGGAAGAATTTTGGGAACAATTTGACAACATAACAATACCTACAAACTCAACACACAAACTACTCCTCAAGCCTTCAATTTATAGACTTCCGGCTATACAAGAAACCACTAGCGGTTTACAAAACCATGTGCTTGGCTTCTCCACCAAGATTCTAGTCTAAAAAGAAGCTCTCACATCCAAATTCATATTTCCCATTTTTTACCCTTACAAATGTCTTAAAATCTATCATAATGTGCCTAAAAATAGGCCTTCTATTACCTACCACTATGTGGGAATCTTCTGATATCTAATAAACCAATTTTCAATGCACCAATAGTGAGTAACAGTTGTAGAAAAAATATTAAAAATAAAAATAAATGCTACAAGAAATTTGCAAGGTTGAGACACCTCATTTCCCAACATTTTCCTACTTGTCAAATACCTTGTAAGGGCCAAGGGAAACATACCATCATGGATCAACTACTAGGAGCCGAAAGGCCCATAGACTTGGAACACCACCTAAATTTTGTTGTGCTCATAGGCATAGTTAATGCATCTGCAACATTCACCACTGTCTCTACCTTTTCCAAATTCACCTTGCCATCCTCAACCATATCTCTGATGAAGTGATATTGAACATCAATGTGTTTGGTCTTGGCATGAAAAGTCAAGTTCCTCTCAACCTGGCAGATTGCACTTTGACTGTTGCAATAAAATGTAACTGTACCTTGTCTCAATCCAATATTTGAACACAAACACTTCAGCCAAATGGATTTTGTACATGCATGAGTAGCTGCCATTTACTTTGCCACAATAGTGGAAAAAGTGACCACAGTATGTCACTTGCTCTTCCAACTGATTGCACCACCATTAAGAGTAAACACTTTTGCACTGGTAGATCTTTTGCTATCAACATCACCAACCCAATTTGAATCCACAAAACCATGAATACTCAGGAAATTTTGATCACCTGTACCATGAAAACATATAGATTACTTTGTTGTACCCCACAAATATCTGAAGACCCTCTTAACTGCATCCCAATGCACTCTTCTAGGATTAGACATAAAATTAGAAAGAACTCCCACTGCTTGGACAATGTCTGGTCTTGTACAGACCATAGCATACATTAAGCTTCCAACCACACTCTGGTAAGGAACTCTACTCATGTCTTCCATCTTTGATGGGGATATAGGAAATTATGAAATAGAGAGTTTTGTTCCCAATGCAATAATAACACAAAGTGGTTTACAATTCTGCATGTTGAACCTTTGTAAAATTGAACAAACATACTTACTCTGGCCAAGCCATAGCTTTTTTTTTCTCACGATCTCTTATGGTTTCCATCCCAAGTATGTGTTTTTTTGCACCAAGATCTTTCATTTTAAATTTTGTAGAGAGCTGAGATTTCAATTTTGCAATCAAACCTTTTCCTTTCCCAACAAACATGTCATCAACATATAAAGCAATTACTAGGAAATAATCACCATCAGATTTAAAATATACACAGTGATAATATTTAGACCACACAAATCCTAAAATCAACACATATGTATCAAACTTCTGGTACCACATCCTAGGACTTTATTTAAGGCTACGTAGAGACTTCTTTAACCTACAAACCAACTTGCTTTTACCTTTTACCACATAGTGCTCTTGTTGTGTCATATAAATTGCTTCCTCCAAATCACCATGAAGGAACACAATTTTTGCATCCATTTGTTTCACCTTTAGATCATAAGTTTCTGCAATAGATAATAAAAAATGAATGGATGTCATTTTAGCTACAGGAGAAAAAATCTCACCATAATCAATACCCTCAACCTAAGAGTATCCCTTCGCAACCAACCGTGCCTTATACTTTTCAACATTTCCATAAGAACCAATCTTTTTCTTAAACACCCATTTATATCCAAAAGGTTTCTAACCTTCAGGAAATGGTATAAGGTCCCATGTATCATTCCTTTTAAGAGATTCCATCTCTTCATCCATGGTTATTTTCCAAGACTTTGCACCATTCTTGCCTAAAGCCTCTTGCACATATCTTGGTTCATCAATGTTAGTTCTCAAAGAAAATATACATTTCCAATCATTAGGTGAATACAAATACCTTTGAGGTGGTTGCCTTTTCCTTGTATCTACCTTCAAAAAAGCTAAGGTGGAGGTTCTTCCACTTCTTCCTCTTCTTTCTCTTTTGAAGATTCAGAGCTTGATGAGCTCTCCTCAACTTCTTGTCTATTTTGGGGTATCAATTCAACTTCCTCGGGCGTAGAAGGAATTTGAAGCACATCCTTTTTTCTGTTCAATTTATTTATATTGTTCTGGCTGAAAATTAATAGGAGAAGATTTAGTCTCTCTAAAAATAACACTTCTAGAATAAATTAACTTTTGTGCAATAGGGTCCCAAAGCTTGTATCCTTTCACACCACAGTTGTATTTGATGAAGATACATTTAACTTCCTTAGAATCCAAATTTTTTTTCTTCTCCTTAGGCACATGTGCATATGTATCACAACAAAAAACTCTCAGATGTCTATGTGAAGACTTTTTCCCTGACCATGCCTCCATTGGAATTTTATCAACAAGAGTTGATGTAGGAGATATATTTATGAAATAACAAACAACGACAACAACTTCAGCCCAAAAACTTTGTTCTAAACCAACTCCACTCAACATGCTCCTAGCCCCCTCCATCAACATTTTTTTCATTCTTTCTACAAACCCATTCTACTATGAAAAATATAGAGTCATCTTTTGTCTTTCTACAATCTATACATAAGCTATCAAAATCTACAGAACAGTACTCATTGCCATTGTCATTCCTCAAACATTTAATTTTCTTTCTATTTTGAGTTTCTACCATAGCCTTGAACTCCTTAAAATGATTGAAAACTTCATATTTACTCTTTAAAAAATATACCCATGTTCTCCTACTGAAATCATCAATAAAAGTAACATAATAAACTGATTTACCAATAGAAGAAACATCAACAGGACCAAATACATCAAAATGAATAAGATCCAAGATACATGAAGGCTTATGAGAAGATGAGTAAAACTAAATGCGGTTCTATTTTCCATAAATACAATGTTCACATAAATCAAACTCTAGATTGGAATCATTCAACCCCTCAATGAGGTTCTTATTTTTCAGGGATTTTAAACCCTTCTCTCTAATGTGGCCAAGCATTTGGTGCCATAACATGGTCTTCTCTACAAAAAACTTTTATTTAGTAGACAAAGAACCCTTGGGTACCTAGAAGCCACGACCATTTGCAGAAGAGGAAACCATCTCTTTTTTCAATGAAGTAGTTTCTGGTTTAATCTTATCAGAAGTGCTATTGCATTCAACTGTGCATGCATTGACCTGATACAATGTACCCAATCTACTTCCTCTCGCTATCACCATAGTACCTCTCACCATTTTCACACCTGCTTCAGAAAATTGTACATGCACACCCACATCTATTAGCTTGCTAAAAAATAATAAATATCTTGCTAGTCTTGGGATATGCAAGACACCATCAAATCGCCTAACTCTACCATCAGGAAATTTCACATGAATACTACCATGACCAACAATAACAAGGAAAGAGTCATCACCCAAATACACCTTACCACCATCATAGTTTTCATACTTACTAAACTAGTCTCTGTTAGGATTCATGTGGAAAGATGCACCTGATTCTATAAACCATACATTATCACCTGCATAAGTAGCCAAGGCTACAATAAAGGCATCTCCATCTTCCTTTTCAAACTTTGAATTAGAATCTTGCTTCTTCTTCTTCTTCTTTTTCTTCTCTTCTTTACATTCCTTTTGGAAGTGTCTGAGTTTACCACAATTCCAGCATATTGCCTTAGACTTACCAGGAGATTTTGATCTCCCATTAAATTTGGACTTAGAATGGCCACACTACTTCTCATCTTTGCCTTGTTATTTTTTCCTTCCTTGAACACTCAAAGCCTCTTTGGTGTTCAAAGAGACCTTCCTTCTCATCTCTTCGGAGATTAAAGAACAAACAACATCCTTCATCTTCAAGATGACATAAGTGCTCCCAACGGCCATGACTAGGTTATCCCATGAGTCTGGCAGTGAACACAACTAAGTTTTGCATCTTTCTTCTTCGTCCATTTTAACCCCAACTGAGGTCAACTGGGTCACCAACATATTGAATGTTTCCATATGCTTATAAATTTGTCCACCTTCTTTCATTCTCAAGGAATATGTAAGAGACCAGATGTCTCTCAACCTGATCACCAACTATTACTGCTAAGTTTTTTGTTTGTTTTGGTATTTTATGATTTTTTGGTGGTTTTTTGTAGCAATAATGAAATTGTGATTTTGAGAAATAAATACAAATAAATTCATAAATAAATAGCAATGCATAAAACAACTCCCAGAGCAATGGCAGATGATTTTATTATCATTATTGAGCAACTACAATGCTATCCCGGTAACAGAAGAAGTAAACAAATGATATTTTTAGAAGAACCTGATTATTACTTATAGTCGCCTGGAAGAATGAAAAGAAAGTATGACCCAGCTAGAAATTAACTTCTCCTCACGAATAAAGGCTGAAATAGACTCTCCTTGTCTATGTGTCCAAGATGGTGAAGACTGGAGGCTTAGATGGTAGGCGTTTGGGATGCCAGGAGAAAAGACGTCTTTACAGTAGCAAGTATGACCTATTAGCAGCATTAAATGCAGCTGTACCTTTTCTTGGGAAATGTGCCAGATGCTAGTCAATGAAAATCTCTAAAAATTGATTCTTCCTGATGAACAATAGAACCAAATACTGAATGGAAAACTTCACTGTAAGCTCTGTATAACTTCTGGATAAAGCCATGCTAATGGACAAGCTTCAACTGATATTTCACAGCCTCAGTATGCCAGACTCTGAAGAGGGAACGTTCTCCAAAATCAAATGTCTGTAGAAACCCTAGTTTTGCAAACCCCAATTCTTAGAGAGAAGATAAGACAAATTTGAATAATCATAACATAATGAGTTCGATTTGTCTTGGCAGTATATATCTCCTTTTCATGAATTCGACCCAAGGCATCTTTTAATAATCATTTAAATAAATGATTAATTTCGTCCTTTCTGACTTAGGACAAATATTTAATAAATGGCGTCCCTTTTTTATTAATAATTAAATGCCCATTTAATTATTATTTTAACCCCTCTTTTATAAAGTATTAAATACTTTATAATTCACCACTTAAATATTTTAATATTTCATTAAAGTGACTTTATATTATAAAGTCAAATTAATAAACTTTTAATAAATATTAAATGCCCAAGTAAACACTGTTTGTTCATCAGATCATCAAACTGGGTCGAAACTGAGCTGACCACTGAACCAGGTGCCCTTGCTAAAAATAGCAACTCTTGCCTGCCTGACTTACTATAAATAGTAAGTATTTGAAAAACCACTCTAAAAGAGTCTGCAAAGGCTCAAACCTGAATCAACTGCTGTAGTGATGTTCCCAATGGTGGATAACTGCCTCAAGTGATCCTCTAAACACATTTTCCAGCCTATGAGGATCTGGATAATAGGCTAACCACTGACACGACGGTACTATCTAGGAAGGGGACATTATAGTCTGCCCTCCCTGAAATTGCTTGTCCTCAAGCAATCTTAGCTCTAGATGCTGTAAAATACCCTCTAACTCCCAAGTAGCATCCTCAACCGACAAGTCTCTCCATTTGATCAAATACTCTCTGATAACCCGTCTCTGAAGATGTCTCTCTCTAACATCGAGGATGGCCTCAGGCACTAATATGAACTTCCCCTCATCGTCAAGGGGTGACAGTAGTGGAAAGGGAATCACATGTTGACCCAATGCCTTCTTCAGTCGTGAGACATAAAATACGTTATGCACCTTGCTATCTGCCGGTAAATCCAACTCATAAGCAACCTCGCCCACTCGTTTGATAACACAAAATGGACCATAGTAATGAGGTTTCAACTTCTCTACACCACTCTTCCACAGAGTAGACTGATGATATGGCTATAACATCAGATACACCATGTCACCCACTGCAAAAGAACGCTCAACCCTCTTCTGATCAGCATACTGCTTCTGCTGATTCTGTGCCCACTGGATATTGTCTCCGGGAGACCTCAAAATCTCTTGTTGACTCTGCATCATATCCCCTGTACTCGACACTCTGCTATCGCTCAATATCAAATCCAAAAGGTTGGGCGCCTCATACCCATACAATGCCATGAAGGGCATCATCTGTATATTCATGTGGTGAGTAGAGTTATAACAGTACTCACAGAGGTATATCCACCTCACCCAAGCTCTGTGTTGTCCAGCTATGTAATTGTGTAGATAACCTTCCACCAACTTATTGATAATTTATGTCTGTCAATCTGTCTGTGGATGGTAGCTGGTACTCGGTGTCAGTTTGGTCCCACAAAGTCTGAACAACTCCTGCCAAAAGTTACTCATGGACTGACTGTCTCTATCGCTGACTATAGTCTGAAGCAAACCATGTAACCTGAATACCTCTCTAAAGAAAAGCTCTACAGTCTGTGATGCTGTGAATGTAGTAGTGATCGGAAAGAAGTGAGCATATTTGGTTAGTCGATCAACAACTACGTAAATGCAATCTTTACCTTGGGCTTTCGAAAAACCCATGATAAAGTCCATCGATAAAAACTCCCACTTCCTGTCAGGTATCAGAAGTGGCTGAAGCAATCCAGCAGGATATGTGTGTTCCTGCTTGTTCTGCTGGCAAACAGAACACTCGCGAACATACTAAAGAACATCAGTCTTTAGCCCTTTCCAAGTAAACCGTTCCTGAACCAACTTGTATGTTTTGAAATAACTGGGATGGCCCACCATAGGAAGATCATGAAAGGCTCTCAGAACTGTATCCCTCAACTCGGAACTAGGAACTAGAAAAATCTGCCCCTTGTAAATGATCAAGTCATCCACAACGGTGTACCTACTATCCTGCTCTATCCCATCAATAATGCTAGAAGCCCATGGGTTCTTAGCATACTCAGTAATGATCTGATGCCTCTAATCCTCAGAAATATGTGCTATAACATTCAATTGAGGTCTGCGAGACAAGGCGTCAACTACAACATTCTGCTTCCCCTTAATGAAGGTGATATCAAAATCATATGATTGCAGTTTGCTGACACGTTTTTGTTGTCTCTCATTTAGGTCTCACTATCCAAGGAAGTGTTTCAGGCTATTGTGGTATGTACGCACACTAAACTTGTTGCCTACCAAGTATTGCCTAAACTTAGCCAAAGCATGCATAATGGCTAACATTTCCTTATCATAAATGTTGTAAAACCTCTCAGGAGCCCTAAGCTTCCTACTCTCAAAAGCAATAGGGTGTCTCTCCTGCATCAAAACTGCACCAATGCCTTCTCTTGAAGCATCGCAAAACAAATCAAATGACTTCGTAAAGTCAGGTAATGCTAGCACTGGACATGAAGTCATAATCACCTTAAACCTGTCAAAACACTCCTAAGCCTGTGGTGATAAAGTAAAAGCCCCTTTCTTTGTCAAATCAGTAAGGGGTGCAGCATGACGTGAGAACCCACTAACAAATCTCATGTAAAAAGTATATAACCGAATGAATCCTCTAAGCTACGTAAGGTTATATGGTACTAGCCACTCCACTATAGCTCAAACCTTCTCAGGGTCCATACTAACTCCCTTGGCACTGATGATGTGCCCCAGATACAACAACTCAGCCATGCCTAGCTCACACTTGGACTCCTTGGCATAAAAGGACTCCTCCGCCAAGATACCCAAAACTGTATCCAAGTGAGCTAAATTGGTGTATATGAACCTCCAAGGTTTGCTTGCACCTAATCAACAAGAAGACTTTGCCCTGCCTTCACCATGAACCTAACAATCTTTTAGGCTTTGTCTTGATTTGGTTCACCAACTGAACCTTGCTATAACTCTATTCAAAGAGTCTCCAACTTGTGCTTTAACATCAGAGGATGCAACACCACTCAAAGTTGCTGCCTTCTTCTCAAACACCACTTGAGATTTCAATCCTTCTTACTACACCTAGAAGAGTCTAGATGCCAATTTCACCATTTTGCTTGAACTGCTTATAGGGGAACTATAGGTACTGTCTTCATGCTTTTCACATCCCAATGGGTCCATCTTGTTCGGTGTTCAACCATCAAATTACCCGATTTCATGAAATTGCCTTGGTAAGGCCTAAACCCTACTAGCCCTTACCAGTCAGTTTTTGAATTTTCCTGCTCAAACTCACCAAAGGACCTAGCAAATAAATACCGCTTTCTGGTACCCTTTTCAGAGTTTTAAATCCTTCACCTAGTTTCAGACCTCTATCTGCACCGTACAATTGATTCCTACAAACAAAGAAGGTTAGGGTTAAAAGGCCTAATAGCTAGGGTTTTGGGACTTTCTTGTTGATTCCTTCCACCATTGGATTGTTCAGACCTAAATCCTTTCCAACATGTTGAAATGTGACCAAAACCTTCATGAAATTGTATAGATGTTGTACTGTACCTTCTGCCCCTGTCTAAGTTCTCAACTCTTTTCTTCCAAACTCCTAACCGGGTCTCTTACACTCGCCTAGGGTTTGGTATTACCAACTTTTGCTTGGCTCTCAAAGTTTCCTATGACTAAATATTTACAAAAGCATGGCTCCCCTATCATTTCCATTGACCTCAGGAAAACTCCACGGGAAGATTTCATGGGGGAGCCATTTATTGGCTGACTGTTCAAAACTGAGTCAACAACCCTCTAAATTCTAATCCCAAGCTTCAAATCAATAACTCTACGCTCCTCAACTTAAATACACAAAGAAGAATGAAACAAATATATTCTAAGAACATGAATACAGCGCTAAATCTGAGCATTCAACGCCTATGACAATTCTGTTGCAAAACACAGTGGAATTTCAGAACTACACTCTACCGCTCTAACTATGAACCCAAATCATTGAATCTAATCTTAACTATTATCTACAAGATGAAAACACACTACAAGCTATTTCAGGAATCCAAGAACCATGAGAAAACTGTATAAACAAAGTCTTTCTAATCATTGTTTTTCTGAACACACAGGTAACACACATAAATCACTTAAAATCTACTAACTATCCTCTATTTTTCACACCAAAATTCGATTACAATTCCAAGACTCCCTGTCTACGGGCCCATTACCATCATTTTGATGCCATTTCCACAGTTCAAGGGGAGTTGGTCAATCACTTCCCTATTTTCTAGGGATTCCCATCACTGAATTGCATGCAATTTACATAAATTTTGCCATGCAACTGTACACCTGCAGTTTGCAACTTCCATTATGCTTTGATTGTGTTATGTTCCTCAAACCTAGGATCTCCAATACCTTGATCTCGAGCAATTAGCATCTCCCTTAACCGTTACTTGGCATCTTTTAACCAATGATGATGTGACTTTAATACACTAAATGCTTAATAACTTAACATATGCTGTCCAAAGTTCCATAAAGCAAAATTTAATACCAATGATGACCTAATGAAGATTTTAGTCCTAATGACTAACTCTTCACACACAAATGCAAGACCTTCTAAGGTCCAAACCAAAACACAAGCATAATAACATTCCTGACTTGGCTAGGGTCAGTACAAGCCAAAAATTATGCAAACCAAACTGGAGGTCAGCCTAGGTGCTCCTGCACCATCCTCCCCAAAACAAAAAATTCAATCCACCCTTGGATTGAGCAAGTTAGGATGAATTCCCAACTTCTTAAACTCTGCCTCCTTGATCCATACTGCATCAACTTCAGGTTGTCCTTGCCTTTGGATCAGATGTTCCTTGTACTCTTTGGTTCTTGTTCTTTTGTAGACCCTGGTGTCCAATACCTTGTCAGCTTGTTTAACTGCAGTGGAGGGCAGTTTGAGCTCTTCGACATATTGAATGACTTCTTGGATGGTCTGATCCATGTTTGGTGGTGGTCCTCTATAATGGACCAGGTCTACAACATTGAAAACAGGGGAGAGTCCACTCTCATCTGGCAATTGCACTTTGAAAGCATTGTTGTCATACTTCTCCAAGATAGGACAGGGACCTATCCTCTTCATTTGCAGCTTGTGAAGAACTCCTTTCTGCAATCTAGCCTTGTTCAAATGGACCATCACTAAGTCACCAACATTAAACTGAACCTCTCTCCTATGCTCATCCACCTTAGTTTTATGTTTCATAGTATTTTCTGTCAAGGTTTTGCTGACTGTCTCATGAATTTCCTGCATTGCACAAGCAAAGTCATCTGCATAACCACTTCCCTTAACTCCATCCTTTAGCTCTCTTAGTTCATAAACACCTCTAGGGTGCAGTCCATAACAACTTCAAAGGGACTCTTCCCTGTTGACCTATTTACTGTGTCATTGTAGGCATATTCAGCTTGCCCAATAATCTGATCCCATTGTTGACCATACTCCTTCGTCAAGCATCTCAGAAGGTTTCCAAGTGTTCTATTCACAACTTCGGTTTGACCATCAGTTTGGGGATGGTATGCAGATCCAAAGGACAGATTGGTGCCCATTCTTTGCCAAAGAGTCTTCCAAAAATGACTCATAAACTTGGTATCTCTATCTGATACAATGCTGATTGGTAAACCATGAATTCTCACTATCTCTTTGAAGAAAAGAGAGGCTATTTGGCTAGCATCATTGGTTGTTTTGTAGGGCACAAAGTGAGCCATCTTGTTGAATCTATCAACAACAACATAAACACTATCCATACCTTGCTTTGTCTTGGGTAAACCAACTACAAAGTCCATGCTCAAGCATTCCCATGGCCTAGAAGGGATAGGTAGTGGCTGGTATAGGCCTGCATTTGAAGAAGTGCCTTTTGCTTTTTGACACACTACACAACTCTCTACATATTTCCTTACATCTAGGTTCATCTTAGGCCAAAAATAAAACCTTTGGACAAGCTCTTGAGTTTTGGTGATCCCAAAATAACCACTCAATGCACCATTATGCTTTTCTTGAATTAAGTTCTCCCTAATAGAACCTCTAGGAACACAAAGTTGATTCCCTTTAAACAATAAATCTCTTTGCAAGGTATATTCAGCATATTTGCTATGGAAATGATTCTTGTACTCAAGACATACCTTATAAATTTCTGCAAAGTCTTCATCATCTGCATATAGATCTTTGAAGTGATCTATTCCCATGCTCTTCAACTGAATTTCTTGAATGGTGAGAACTCTCCTGCTCAATGCATCAGCCACCTTGTTGAGAGCTCCTTTCTTGTGTTTGATATTGAAGGTGTAAGCTTGCAAGTACTCCACCCATTTCATGTGCCTATGACTCAACTTCTCTTGTGAATTCAGAAAATTGAGTGCTTGATTGTCTGAGTACACAATGAGTTCTTTGGGAAGCAAGTAGTGCCTCCACTTCCTTAGTGCTTGACCAATGCATACATCTCAAGGTCATAAGAAGATTACTTCTTCTTGGCTTCACTTAGCTTCTCAGAATGAAAAGCCACCGGTCTGCCCTCTTGGCTGAGAACAGCTCCAATTGCTACATTACTTGCATCACATTCAATGGTGAATAGCTTTTCAAAGCTTGGCAACACCAAAACAGGTTGGGTAGCTATCTTTTCCTTCAGCAACTCAAAACTCTTGTTAGCTTGCTCATTCCACACAAATTTGGTTTTCATTCCTCCTTTAATGGTATCCAACATAGGAGCACAAATTGCACTAAACTGCCTTATGAATTTCCTATAATACTGAGCAAGACCATGGAAGCTTCTTACCTCTGTTGCTGTCTTTGGAGTAGGCCAATTGAGAATGGCTTCTACCTTGCTGTTGTCCATCTTCAAGTTGCCATGTGATAGCACAAATCCAAGGTACACCAGCTCTGTTTTGATGAACTCACACTTTTCTAGATTGATCTTTAGCTTCTCCTCCTGTAGCTTCTTGAAAATCAATTCAATATGATGGAGGTTCTCTTCTCTTGTTCTGCTATAGATTAGTATATCATCAAGATACACTACTACAAACTTGCCAATGTAGTCCTGGAGAATTTCATTCATGAGTCTCATGAATGTGGAGGGGGCATTAGATAATCCAAATGGCATTACTAGCCACTCATAAAGACCCTCATTGGTTTTGAAGGTTGTTTTCCACTCATCACCCTCATGTATTCTAATTTGGTGGTATCCACTCTTTAAATCTATCTTGGTATAGTACCTAGCTTCACCTAGACAATCCATGAGATCTTCAATCCTAGGGATAGGGAACCTATACTGGATGGTTATCTTGTTGATTGCTCTGGAATCAGTACAAAGCCTCCATTCTCCTCCTTTCTTAGGTGCTAAGACAGTGGGAACTGCACATGGACTAATGCTTTTCCTAATGAGACCTTGGTCAAGTAGTTCTTGAATCTGCCTGGCTATTTCCTCATTTTGTTGAGGTGTCATCTTGTAGGCTGCTTTGTTAGGAAGGGTGGCTCCTGGTATCAAGTCTATCCTATGACTTATGGCTATTTTAGGAGGTAAGGTTGCTGGTTGACCACTACTTACAATGCTTTCATAGGTCTGCAACAAGTCTTGGATCTCCTTTGGTAGTTCTTGCTTTTCAGCTGCCTCCTCTTTGCTTACTTCTCTTGGCTTGATCATTACTGCATAGCCAACTCCTTCTCCTTCTTCCAAGGCCTTTAAGAACTCTTTTTCACCAGCTATTAGCAGCTTAGAACCTGCTGTCTGCACCTCAGTATCTTCTAACAAAGATTGAATCTTGTAGGTTACATTGTCTTTCTTAAAGGTATATGAATTCTTAGCTCCATCATGCACAACTTGACGGTCAAATTGCCAAGGTCTACCTAGGAGCAAGTGGCATGCATCCATAGGTAATACATCACACAATACCTTATCTTTATACTTTCCAATTGAAAACTCCACCCATGCTTGTTCATTCACCAAGACATGCTGACCCTTATTGAGCCATGTGACCTTGTAAGGATTTTTGTGAGGTATCCTTGTCAATTTCAGTTTGCTGACTGCCTCCTCTGACACAATATTGTTAGTAGAACCTGAGTCTATGATCACCTTGCACACTTTCCCCATCATCTTGCATTTTATCCTAAACAAGGACCTTCTTTGGCTTGGTTCTTCCTTGACTGGTTCTTTGATCAAAGTCCTTCTCATCATGAGATTCTCACCTTCCTCTAAGTTCAATGGTACTTCTGATTGTTTATTTGCTGCAGTAGTCTCATCTTGAATCAGATTGGTTCTCCTATCTCCTCCATGAGAAGTGTTACCTTTCTCAGGACATCTATAAGTTGGGTGTCCCAATTGGTTGCAATGCTAGCATTTCATGTTGGTGAAGTAACTGCCTCTTCCTTGTCCACCACTTCTTCCTCTGGAGCTGAAACCTCTTCCTCTACCACCTCTACTAGAACTTCCCTCTTGTTGTTCTGAGAATCTGACTTCTCCTTGGGCTCTTGGTTCTAATCTTCTTCCACTATAGCTTCCTCTTTGTCCTCTGCTGTCTTTCCCTTTACCTCTGCTTTTGGGGTTTTATTCCTGCTTCTTTTTGCCTTTCTCCTCTATCTTCAAAGCCATTTGATAGCATTGGCAGACTGTTTTGAAGTTTACTAAGCTCATGTCCTCTTGGATAGACCACTTGAGCCCATTCAAATACCTCGCTAACTTGATACTCTCTTCTTCAACCACTTTTGATCTAAGGCACAATTTTTGAAACTCCTCAGTATATGTTTGGACATCCATATCTTTTTGCCTCAGATTGTGTCTTCTCCTATGCAACTGAACTTCATAATCATCAGGGAGATAGGTCTGCCTTATCTTAGTCACCATTCCTCTCCGTGAAACTATAGGACCTTTGCCTTCTTTCTCTCTTTCAGATTGCACAAACTTCCACCATGTGAAAGCTGCTCCTCTCAACCTTGACTTGGCCACCTTTACCTTTTGGGCCTCTGTTATGCCATCACACTCAAAGTGATTCTCAATGCTCTCAATCCAGTCCACAACTGAATCTGGGTCCATTTGTCCACTGAAAAGTGGCACACCCTCCATTGCTTTACCACTCAAGGCCTGCAATGCCTTCAAGAATGGTTACTCTACAAGAACAGGATCAGGCTTTGGAGCTTCCTCCTCCAAAACCTCTTCTTTTTCCTTGGCTTCCTGTTCTTCTTTCTTCTTTATCTTATCTTTCACAGTATCTGTTGTCTCATGGACTTCATCCAAGAGTTTCTCCATTTGAGATATCCTTTCTCTGAGTAACCGGTTATCTTCCTCTTGCTCTTCTACCTTCTTTGCTAGTTCTGCATTTGTCACCATGGTTTCTTCCTCTGGTGTATTCTCTCCTACTGACTCAGTGGATTGGCTCATTAATCACAAGCCTTGAATCCAACTCAAAGCTCTGATACCAATATGGTGTATGTGAACCTCCAAGGTTTGCTTGCACCTAATCAACAAGAAGACTTTGCCCTGCCTTCACCATGAACCTAACAATCTTTTAGGCTCTGTCTTGATTTGGTTCACCAACTGAACCTTGCTATAACTCTATTCAAAGAGTCTCCAACTTGTGCTTTAACCTCAGAGGATGCAACACCACTCATAGTTGTTGTCTTCTTCTCAAACACCACTTGAGATTTCAATCCTTCTTACTACACCTAGAAGAGTCTAGATGCCAATTTCACCATTTTGCTTGAACTGCTTACAGGGGAACTACAGGTACTGTCTTCATGCTTTTCACATCCCAATGGGTCCATCTTGTTCGGTGTTCAACCATCAAATTACCCGATTTCATGAAATTGCCTTGGTAAGGCCTAAACCCTACTAGCCCTTACTAGTCAGTTTTTGACTTTTCCTGCTCAAAATCACCAAAGGACCTAGCAAATAAATACCACTTTTTGGTACCCTTTTCAGAGTTTTAAATCCTTCACCTAGTTTCAGACCTCTGTTTGCACCGTACAATTGATTCCTACAAACAAAGAAGGTTAGGGTTAAAAGGCCTAATAGCTAGGGTTTTGGGACTTTCTTGTTGATTCCTTCCACCATTGGATTGTTCAGACCTAAATCCTTTCCAACATGTTGAAATGTGACCAAAACCTTCATGAAACCGTACAGATGCCATACTGTACCTTCTGCCCCTGTCTAAGTTCTCAACTCTTTTCTTCCAAACTCCTAACCAGGTCTCTTACACTCGCCTAGGGTTTGGTATTACCAACTTTTGCTTGGCTCTCAAAGTTTCCTATGACTAAATATTTACAAAAGCATGGCTCCCCTATCATTTCCATTGACCTCAGGAAAACTCCACGGGCAGATTTCATGCGGGAGCCATTTATTGGCTGACTGCTCAAAACTGAGTCAACAACCCTCTAAATTCTAATCCCAAGCTTCAAATCAATAACTCTACGCTCCTCAACTTAAATACAAAAAGAAGAATGAAACAAATCTATTCTAAGAACATGAATACAACACTAAATCTGAGCATTCAACGCCTATGACAGTTCTGTTGCAAAACACAATGGAATCTCAGAACTACACTCTACCGCTCTAACTATGAACCCAAATCACTGAATCTAATCTTAACTATTATCTACAAGATGAAAACACACTACAAGCTATTTCAGGAATCCAAGAACCGTGAGAAAACTGTATAAACAAAGTCTTTCTAATCACTATTTTTCTGAACACACGGGTAACACACAGAAATCACTGAAAATCTACTAACTATCCTCTATTTTTCACACCAAAATTCGATTACAATGCCAAGACTCCCTGTCTACGGGCCCATTACCATCATTTTGATGCCATTTCCACAGTTCAAGGGGAGTTGGTCGAGCACTTCCCTATTTTCTAGGGATTCCCATCACTGAATTGCATGCAATTTACACAAATTTTTCCATGCAACTGTACACCCGCAATTTGCAACTTTCATTATGCTTTGATTGTGTTATGTTCCTCAAACCTAGGATCTCCAATACCTTGATCTCGAGCAATTAGCATCTCCCTTAACCGTTACTTGGCATCTTCTAACCAATGATGATGTGACTTTAATACACTAAATGCTTAATAACTTAACATATGCTGTCCAAAGTTCCATAAAGCAAAATTTAATACCAATGATGACCAATGAAGATTTTAGTCCTAATGACTAACTCTTCACACACAAATGCAAGACCTTCTAAGGTCCAAACCAAAACACAAGCATAATAACATTCCTGACTTGGTTAGGGTCAGTACAAGCCAAAAATTATGCAAACCAAATTGGAGGTCAGCCTAGGTGCTCCTGCACCATAAATACTCCTCCCATGACCTACTATACACCAGGATGTCATCGAAGAAGACCAACACGAATCTTCGCAGCTGAGAACTGAAGACCCTATTCATGGTAGACTGAAAGGTAGCAGGTGCATTGGTTAAACTGAAAGGCATATCCTATAACTCGAAGTGACCGCAATGGCATTTGAAAGTGGTTTTCTCTATGTCCTGCTCCCTCATCTGAATCTAATGGTACCTAGATCTCAAGTCAATCTTCGTAAAGAAGATAGCATCGTGCAACTCATCAATCAACTCATCCATGCAGGGTATCAGGTACCTATTCTTGATTGTCTTCTTATTGAGCTGGCAGTAATCTATACACATCTGAAATGATCCATCCTTCTTTTTCACCAATACAACCGTTGAAGCAAAAGGTGACTTGCTACGTCTAATATGCCCCATAGCCAATAACTCATTGATGGTCTTCTCTATCTCATCCTTGAGTCGTTTCGGATGCCTGTAGGGTGTAATCATAATGGGATTTGTGCCCTCCTCCAACTCGATAACATGCTCAGTGCCTCTTTCCGGAGGTCTGCCAGGTGGAATGTCGCTAAACACTTTAGAGTGTTTAGTCCTCAATATCTGAAAGTCTAGATGGTACTCACCCTTCTGCTGCTCCTGCTGTGCTGGCAATAACATACACTCCGCAGCCCAATCAACCATATCATGACGAATGAGTCTCTCCATCCACCTATACGATACCATCCTCAGATTACTATCTCTGATGGCCTTGATGACATGAGGTTTCCCATTTACCGTGAACTTCATCTCCATGTCACATAGATTGAGTGTGAACTCACCCAAATCATGAAGCCAAGCCATCCCTAACACCACATCAGTATCTCCCATGTTAACAACATAGAATTCAGTCTTGAACTCATAGTTGTTCGGCTGCATCGGAAGATTTGTTATCTTCCTATCACATTTGAGGGTGTACCCATCAGCCACCTTGACTCGAATACCCTAAAACTCTTCTGTCTATATACCACATTTCTCTACCAACCGTGCATCTATGAAATTATGAGTAGCACCAGTGTCAAGTAGAGTGATTACCTTCTGACCTGCTAGGAGCCCACGAAGTCTAAAAGACCCATCTCTTTGAAGACTGGTCAAATGTGCCTCCTGTAGCTTCCTTCCTCCTTCATTTTCATCGTCATTTTTAGACCTTTCATCATCTGAATGATCAGAATCAGCTTGTTGGTCTAACATATCAGATTGCTCTTCCCCCTCATAAAACCACTCCATCTGGTTTTTTTTTACCTTGGGACGAAGAGGGCATACATGTTTATCATCATAGGGTGCCTTGCACCAAAATCATAATTTTTTCTTCTGTAAATCATTTAGTGTTTCTCTGTCAAAGGGTGGTGCATTTTGTCTCTTAGGATCGGGTGGATCCCTCTTCCTGTCAAAGGGCCTATTCCTATCAAAAGACCTATTAGGCCTCGTATAGGGTGTCGAGCCTGAAGTGAACTTGTTGCGAGGTGTTGCAAGCTCCATACTGCATGCCTTCCTCATGGCCTCCTAAAGGGTAGGAGGATCAAACGCCTTGACCCAACCTCTCATAGGCTCCATCAAACCCTCGACAAAGAGAAGAACAAGTCTCCTATCTAAAATGCCTGTCACCATGACTGCAACCCTCTGGAACTCACTGACATAAGCATCCAAACTACCTGTTTGTCTAAGCTGAGCTAACTCCCTGAAGTAGAGTTCTAGAACCTTCTTGTTGAAACGCTCTATGATCTTGCTAGTGAACTCTTGGTAAGTAGTGATTGCATGATGGCCAAGTGTGTACATGCCATGATGTTACCAATCATGCGCCAACCCATCAAGATGCAAAGTAGCAAACTTAATGGCCTCGTCCTCCTGCATAGGTCTTAGTGATAGATAATTGTCCAACTTCTAGACCCAAGACCTCATTGAACTCTTATTAGACCCATCAAAGTACGGCAAGGTGATCTTGCTAACTGCATACTGTAAATCCCTATTCACCTGTGGCTGTGGTTGTTGGTACTGAGGAGCTCTGCGGTCAAATCTACCTCCCCCTCTAGGTTTATGCACATCCATAAACTCATGAAAAGACAATGATTGCCTGATCTCAGGTGCTAATGATAGATACTCACCATGAAATCTAGTCACATCCGCCACTGACATGCCATTGTGTGGTTGAAACTCCTGATGATGACCCTGCTGCTCAACCTCCGGAGTCAAAGGTGGGGTCTCTCTAGACATGAATGTAGGTTGTCTAGGCCTATGCTCACGATAGATTGGTGATGGTTGATGTGGTGTTGATGCCAAAGGTTGGTCCACGCCTGCAGTCTTGCTCGACTGTCCGATCTGGATATAGTGCGGCTGGGATGGAGTGTATTGTCTAATAGTGCCCATCAACTGGGACATCATGTCCATCATATTATCGTTCCTACGCCTAAAATCCTCATCAGTAATATCACCTTCTGCATGCGCTTTCCCTAAATCCCTAAGTGTCTCTGCAGGGATCTCACGATCTACCATCAATGTTGTGACACTGTTCTCACTGCTATTGGAACTAGATCTGTGAATACCCAGAACCTTTGATACTATCTCACCTTCAGGGATAGGTGGACCTGTCCAATCCTCAACTCTGCATGTTCCTCTACCCTTACTATAGAAAATGATATCCCTACTCATGAAAAAGCATTGAAAAAGCAAACTTCTGGCTGAAAAAGCACAGGATGGCAGGAAAACTGTGCTCTGATACCACTGTAAGAGACTAGGTGTCTCTCAACCTGATCACCAACTGTTATTGCTAAGTTTTTTGTTTGTTTTGGTATTTTATGATTTTTTGGTGGTTTTTTGTAGCAATAATGAAATTGCGATTTTGAGAAATAAATACAAATAAATTCATAAATAAATAACAATGCATCAAATAACTCCCAGAGCAATGGTAGATGATTTTATTATCATTATTGAGCAACTACAATGCTATCCCGGTAACAGAAGTAAAAAAATGATATTTTTAGAAGAACCTGATTATTACTTGCAACCGCCTAGAAGAATGAAAAGAAAGTACAACCCAACTAGAAATTAACTTCTCCTCACGAATAAAGGTTGAAATAGACTCTCCTTGTCTATGCGTCCAAGATGGTGAAGACTAGAGGCTGAGATGGTAGGCGTTTGGGATGCCAGGAGAAAATACATCCTTACAGTAGAAAGTACGACATGTCAACAGCATTAAATGTAGTTGTACCTTTTCTTGGGAAATGCGCCAGATGCCAGTCAATGGAAATCTCTAAAAACTGATTCTTCCTGATGAACAATAGAACCAAATACTGAATGGAAAACTTCACTGTAAGATCTGTATGACTTTTGGATAAAGCCACGCTGATGGACAAGCTTCAATTGGTATTTCACAGCCTCACTATGCCAGACTTTGAAGAGGGAACGTTCTCCAAAATCAAATGTCTGCAAAAACCCTAGTTTCGCAAACCCCAATGCTCAGAGAGAAGATAAGACAAATTTGAATAATCATAACATAATGAGTTCGATTTGTCTTGGCAGTATATATATCTCCTTTTCATGAATTCAACCCAAGGCATCTTTTAATAATCATTTAAATAAATGATTAATTTTGCCCTTTTTGACTTAGGAAAAATATTTAATAAATGGTGTCCCTTTTTTATTAATAATTAAATGCCCATTTAATTATTATTTTAACCCATCTTTTATAAAGTATTAAATAATTTATAATTCGCCACTTAAATATTTTAATATTTCATTAAAGTGACTTTATATTATAAAGTCAAATTAATAAACTTTTAATTAATATTAAATGCCCAAGTAAACATTGTTTGTTCATTAGATCATCAAACTGGGTCGAAAATGAGCTGACCACTAAACTAGGTGCCCCTGCTAAAAATAGCAACTCCTGCCTTCCTGACTTACTATAAATAGTAAGTATCTGAAAAACCACTCTGAAAGAGTTTGCAAAGGCTCAAACCTGAATCAACTGCTGGAGTGATGTTCCCAATGGTGGATAATTGCCTCAAGTGATCCTCTAAACACATCTTCCAACCTATGAGGATTTGGATAATAGGATTACCACTGACACGATGGTACTGTCTAGGAAGGGGACATTACATAATACAACTTCTTCCTCAAGAAAATCTTATTTACTAGTGATTTGGCTTGGTATATCTTACCCAACTTCTTCCAAATATTCTTCGAAGTGGATTCTTTATGGACATTTAGCAAGATTGAATCTGCAAAACATAGTCTAATGAGACCTTTAGCTTTTATATCCATTACTTCATATTTTGTAGCCAAAGTTGGATCCATAGGCCTCTGGAAATTTTCATCCACTACATCCCAAAGATCTCGCTCAATCAACAAATCTTCCATTTTCAGCTTCCACATTTCAAAGTTTGTGCCAGAAAAATTCTCTACCTCCATCCTCCCAGATATGTTTTTCATTCGAAAAAGATATGTGCAACAAGATCGCAAAGTATCATTTGCACAAGCTCCCACTCAAACCTTGATTAGATCAAAAAACCCAACAACCCACAACTAAAACCAAAGGTGATCAAGCTTTGATACCACTTGTAAGGAAATTACAGTAACGCAAAAAGTTTCCTATGCCAATCTTGAGAAGATATATTATGCAAAACTTTTGAAAGTTGATCAAACAATTACAAAAATTCTAGCAACACATTCATAACAAGAAAATAAGCAATTAACACAAACACTAGATATATGTGGGGAAATCCCTTTCGGATGAAAAAATCCACACTCCAAAGCCTGTGAACAATGTATTTTAAATCGAACAACAAGATTGCATACACTTGCAGAGAAATTCTTTTACAGGAGTATCACCAGTACACAAATTTGGAAGAATTATGGCAGCAATTCAATAGCATAATAGTACCTGCAAACTCAATACACAAACTATTCCTCAAGCCTTCAATTTATAGACTTCTAGATATACAAGAAACCACCAACGGTTTACAAAACCATGTGCTTGGCTTCTCCACCAATATTCTAGTCTAAAAATAAGCTCTCACGTCCAAATTCATATTTCCCATTTTTGACCCTTAAAGATTTCATAAAATCTATCATCATATGCCTAAGAACAAACCTTCCATAACCTACCACTATGTGGGAATCTTCTAACATTTAATGAACCAATTTTAAATACATAGACAGTGAGTAACAATTGTAAAAAAAGTATTAAATACAAAAATAAATGCTACAAGAAATCTGTAAGGTTGAGACACCTGATTTCCCAACACTTACAAAATTCTTGTGTAACACCTTAGCAGATGTGCATGCTTGGTGAAAGCATGGATAGGGTGCGTGAACTTATTTTCATAAAGTGTTGAAGAAATTTGGTTTCTCATCATGGCACACGACTAGTTTGACAAAATTTCTCAATAAAATGTTTTTCTCAAGACTACCATGATTGTAGTATATTAGAAAAATGGATTTCATCTTTGGACTGAGGCATAAAAACATAATGGAGGCATATTTTGTTAGATACTATAGTTTTTCAAAATGTGGAAGCTTTGACAAGGCATGTTGACTGTTTGATTGAAAGCATATTAGATCTATTAGAGCATCAAGATATGGGATATGCAACATTCAAAATGGTTCACATGTTTAGATGCAAATGCAAAGATGGATACTCAACTTGAAGCAACATAAGCTACTGTGCATGACATGGTGTAAATGCAACTACCTTACTAGAATATATTGCAGGAAAAAAGTGGAACTGAACAAAGAAAAACCATGCAAGAGATTGTGCATTCAATGTCTACAAACATGTTTGCAATTACCATCGCCTGATAGGCTATCTCCAATTTTGAGAAGGCTAAAGATTAACTTACTTGATATGGATGTTGCTTTACCTAAAGAAGTACTAGAACCATCAAAACCTTCTTTGTCCAAGAGGCATTATATATCTAGTTTTAAGGCACTAAAAATCATGAAAATGCATCATACACTATTGAACAAAAACAAAGGGCGTTAGAGTAAAGTTTTATTTATGCCATTATCTTTAAATAAGACCATTCATTGCCTTCAACTAAATTTGCAATTATTAAAATCATTAACACCATTAAGCAAACTAAATGCATGCAAGCCAAAAAGAAAATGGTGCTTTTAGTATTTCTCTGCGAACCAAGCACAACAAATCAACAAGGAGGGCGTTCTCTTACAAAACTTGCAAAGGATAAAGTTGATGAAAATAAAACGAAGATTGTGGGTTATGTTTTATCAGATTTATGTTAGTAGAAATGAGAAACGAAAAATTGTAAAGGCAACATAATGTGCCGAGAAACAAAATTTTTAGAAATTGTGTATAAAAAAATGGATTTTATATACATATATATTTTCAAAAATTTAGATTTATTATAAATATAATTTGTGAAATTCAAAACATAATAAAATATAAACCAAGAATACTATATCACTTTTAAATAATTTTGTTGTGTTCACAGGCATAGTTAATGCATCTGCAACACTCACCACTGTCTCTACCTTTTCCAACTTCACCTTGCCATCCTCAACCATATCTCTGATGAAGTGATATTGAACATCAATGTGTTTGGTCCTGGCATGAAAAGTCAAGTTCCTCTCAACCTGGCAGATTGCACTTTGACTGTTGCAATAAATGTAACTGTACCTTGTTTCAATCCAATATTTGAACACAAACACTTCAGCCAAATGGATTCTTTACATGCATGAGTAGCTGCCATTTACTTTGCCACAGTAGTGGAAAAAGTGACCACAGGATGTCACTTGCTCTTCCAACTGAATGCACCACCATTAAGAGTAAACACTTTTGCACTGGTGGATCTTTTGCTATCAACATCACCAACCCAATTTGAATCCACAAAATCATGAATACTCAAGAAATTTTGATCACCTGTACCATGAAAACATATAGATTACTTTGTTGTACCCCACAAATATCTGAAGACCCTCTTAACTACATCCCAATGCACTCTTCTAGGATTAGACATAAAATTAGAAAGAACTCCCACTGCTTGGACAATGTCTGGTCTTGTACAGACCATAGCATACATTAAGCTTCCAACCACACTCTGGTAAGGAACTCTACTCATGTCTTCCATCTTTGATGGGGATATAGGAAATTATGAAATAGAGAGTTTTGTTCCCAATGTAATAATAACACAAAGTGGTTTACAATTCTGCATGTTGAACCTTTGTAAAATTGAACAAACATACTTACTCTGGCCAAGCCATAGCTTTTTTTTCTCATGATCTCTTATGATCTCCATCCCAAGTATGTGTTTTGTTGCACCAAGATCTTTCATTTTAAATTTTGCAGAGAGCTAAGATTTCAATTTTGCAATCAAACCTTTTCCTTTCCCAGCAAGCATGTCATCAACATATAAAGCAATTACTAGGAAATAATCACCATCAGATTTAAAATATACACAGTGATAATATTTAGACCACACAAATCCCAAAATCAACACATATGTATCAAACTTCCGGTACCACATCCTAGGACTTTATTTAAGGCCACGTAGAGACTTCTTTAACTTACAAACCAACTTGCTTTTACCTTTTACCACATAGTGCTCTTGTTGTGTCATATAAATTGCTTCCTCCAAATCAACATGAAGGAACACAATTTTCACATCCATTTGTTTCACCTTTAGTTCATAAGTTGCTGCAATAGATAATAAAAAATGAATGGATGTCATTTTAGCTACAGGAGAAAAAATCTCACCATAATCAATACCCTCAACCTAAGAGTATCCCTTTGCAACCAACCATGCCTTATACTTTTCAACATTTCCATAAGAACCAATCTTTTTCTTAAACATCCATTTACATCCAACAGGTTTCTAACCTTCAGGAAATGGTACAAGGTCCCATGTATCATTCCTTTTAAGAGATTCCATCTCTTCATCCATGGTTATTTTCCAAGACTTTGCATCATTCTTGCCTAAAGCCTCTTGCACATATCTTGGTTCATCAATGTTAGTACTCAAAGAAAATATACATTTCCAATCATTAGGTGAATACAAATACCTTTGAGGTGGTTGCCTTTTCCTTTTATCTACCTTCAAAAAAGCTGAGGTGGAGGTTCTTCCACTTCTTCCTCCTCTTCTTCCTCTTTTGAAGATTCAGAGCTTGATGAGCTCTCCTCAACTTCTTGTCTAATTTGGGGTATCAATTCAACTTCCTCAGGCGTAGAAGGAATTTGAAGCACATCCTTTTTCTGTTCAATTTCTTTATATTGTTCTGGCTGAAAATTAATAGGAGAAGATTTAGTCTCTCTAAAAATAACACTTCTAGTATAAATTAACTTTTGTGCAATAGGGTCCCAAAGCTTGTATCCTTTCACACCACAGTTGTAGTTGATGAAGATACATTTAGCTTCCTTAGAATCCAATTTTTTTTTCTTCTCCTTAGGCACATGTGCATATGTCTCACAACAAAAACTCTCAGATGTCTAAGTGAAGACTTTTTCCCCGACCATGCCTCCATTGGCATTTTATCAACAAGAGTTGATGTAGGAGATCTATTTATGAAATAACAAGCAATGACAACAACTTTAGCCCAAAAATTTTGTTCTAAACCAACTCCACTCAACATGCTCCTAGCCCCCTCCATCAACGTTTTTTTCATTCTTTCTACAACCCCATTCAACTATGAAAAATATAGAGTCGTCTTTTGTCTTTTAATCCTGCAATCTATACATAATCTATCAAAATCTATAGAACAGTACTCACTGCCATTGTCATTCCTCAAACATTTAATTTTATTTCTATTTTGAGTTTCTACCATAGCCTTGAACTCCTTAAAATGATTGAAAACTTCATATTTACTCTTTAAAAAATATACCCATGTTCTCCTACTGAAATCATCAATAAAAGTAACATAATAAACTGATTTACCAATAGATGAAACATCAACAGGACCAAATACATCAAAATGAATAAGATCCAAGATACATGAAGGCTTATGAGAAGATGAGTAAAACTAAATGCGGTTCTATTTTCCATAAATACAATGTTCACAGAAATCAAACTCTAGATTGCAATCATTCAACCCCTCAATGAACAAGCTTCACTGTAAATATTGAATGGAAAACTTCACTGTAAGCTCTGTATGACTTCTGGATAAAGCCACGTTGATGGACAAGCTTCAACTGGTATTTCACAGCCTCAGTATGCCAGACTCTGAAGAGGGAACGTTCTCCAAAATCAAATGTTTGTAGAAACCCTAGTTTCGCAAACCCCAATTCTTAGAGAGAAGATAAGACAAATTTGAATAATCATAACATAATGAGTTCAAATTGTCTTGGCAGTATATATCTCCTTTTCATGAATTCGACCCAAGGCATCTTTTAATAATCATTTAAATAAATGATTAATTTCACCTTTTCTGACTTAGGACAAATATTTAATAAATGGCGTCCCTTTTTGATTAATAATTAAATGCCCATTTAATTATTATTTTAACCCCTCTTTTATAAAGTATTAAATACTTTATAATTCACCACATAAATATTTTAATATTTCATTAAAGTGACTTTATATTATAAAATCAAATTAATAAACTTTTAATAAATATTAAATGCCCAAGTAAACACTGTTTGTTCATCAGATCATCAAACTAGGTCGAAACTGAGCTGAGCACTGAACTAGGTGCCCCTGCTAAAAAATAGCAACTCCTGCCTGCCTGACTTACTATAAATAGTAAGTATCTGAAAAACCACTCTGAAAGAGTCTGCAAAGGCTCAAACCTGAATCAACTACTGGAGTGATGTTCCCAATGTTGGATAATTGCCTCAAGTGATTCTCCAAACACATCTGCCAGCCTACGAGGATCTGGATAATAGGCTAACCACTGACACGATGGTACTATCTAGGAAGGGGACATTATAGTCCGCCCTCCCTGAAATTGCTTGTCCTCAAGCAATCTCAGTTCTAGATGCTGTAAAATATCCTTTAACTCCCAAGTAGCATCCTCAACCGACAAGTCTCTCCATTTGATCAAATACTCTCTGATAACCCACCTCTGAAGATGTCTCTCTCTAACATCGAGGATGGCCTTAGGCACTAATATCAACTTCCGCTCATCGTCAAGGGGTGACAAAACTAGAGAGGGGATCACATGCTAACCCAATGCCTTCTTTAGGCGTGAGACATAAAATACGTTATGCAACCTGCTATCTGCCGATAAATCCAACTCATAAGAAACCTCGCCCACTCGTCTGATAACATAGAATGGACCATAGTAACGAGGTTTCAACTTCTTTGCACCACTCTTCTGCAGAGTAGACTGATGATATGGCTGTAACATCAGATACACCATGTCACCCACTGCAAAAGAATGTTCAACCCTCTTCTGATCAGCATACTACTTCTGCTGATTCTGTGCCCACTAGATATTGTCTCTAGGAGACCTCAAAATGTCTTGTTGACTCTGCATCATATCCCCTGCACTCGGCACTCTGCTATCGCTCAATATCAAATCCAAAAGGTTGGGCGCCTCATACCTGTACAATGCCATGAAGGGCGTCATCTGTATATTCATGTGGTGAGTAGAGTTATAACAGTACTCACAAAGGTATATCCACCTCACCCAAGCTCTCTGTTGTCCAGCTATGTAATTGCGCAGATAACCTTCCACCAACTTATTGACAATTTTTGTCTATCAATCTGTCTGTGGATGGTAGCTGGTACTCGGTGTCAGTTCGGTCCCACAAAGTTTGAACAACTCCAGCCAAAAGTTGCTCATGAACCGACTGTCTCTATCGCTGACTATAGTCCGAGGCAAACCATGTAACCTGAATACCGAGCTCTAAAGAAAAGCTCTGCAGTCTGTGATGCTATGAATGTAGTAGTGATCGGAAAGAAGTGAGCATATTTGGTCAGCCGATCAACAACTACGTAAAAGCAATCTTTACCTTGGGCTTTCGGAAAACCTGTGATAAAGTCCATCGATAAACACTCCCACTTCCTGTCAGGTATCGGAAGTGGCTGAAGCAATCCAGCAAGATATGTGTGTTCCTGCTTGTTCTACTAGCAAACAAAACACTCGCGAACATATTGAAGAACATCAGTCTTTAGCCCTTTCCAAGTAAATTGTTCCTGAACCAACTTGTATGTTTTGAAATAATTGGGATGGCCTGCCATAGGAAGATCATGAAAGGCTCTCAAAACTGTATCCCTCAACTCGGAACCGGGAACCAGAAAAATCCGCCCCTTGTAAATGATCAAGTCATCCACAACGATGTACCTACTATCCTGCTTTGTCCCATCAATAATGCTAGAAGCCCATGGGTTCTTAGCATACTCAGTAACGATCTGATGCCTCCAATCCTCATAAATCTGTGCCATAGCATTCAACTGAGGTCTGCGAGACAAGGCGTCAACTACAACATTCTACTTCCCCTTAATGAAGGTGATATCAAAATCATATGACTACAGTTTGCTAACCCATTTTTGTTGTCTCTCATTTAGGTCTCCCTGTCCAAGGAAGTGTTTCAGGCTATTGTGGTTTGTACGCACACTAAACTTGCTGCCTACCAAGTATTGCCTGAACTTAGCCAAAGCATGCATAATGGCTAACATTTCCTTGTCATAAATGTTGTAAAACCTCTTAGGACCCCTAAGCTTCCTGCTCTCAAAAGCAATAGGGTGTCTCTCCTGCATCATAAATTGCACCAATGCCTTCTCTTGAAGCATCGCAAAACAAATCAAATGACTTCGTAAAGTCAGGTAATGCTAGCATTGGACATGAAGTCATGATCACCTTAAACCTTTCAAAACACTCCTGAGCCTGTGGTGACAAAGTAAAAGCCCCTTTCTTTTTCAAATCAGTAAGGGGTGCGGCATGACGTGAGAACCCACTAACAAATCTCATGTAAAAAGTGTACAACCCAATGAATCCTCTGAGCTATGTAAGGTTATCTGGTACTGGCCACTCTACTATAGCTCGGACCTTCTCAAGGTCCATACTAAATCCCTTGGCACTAATGATGTGCCCCAGATACAACAACTCAACCATGCCTAGCTCACACTTGGACTCCTTGGCATAAAAGGACTCCTCCGCCAAGATACCCAAAACTGTATCCAAGTGAGCTAAATGCTCCTCCCATGACCTATTGTACACCAGGACGTCATCGAAGAAGACCAACACAAATCTCTGCAACTGAGAACTAAAGACCCTATTCATGGTAGATTGAAAGGTAGCAGGTGCATTGGTTAAAATGAAAGGTATAACCAAGAACTCGAAGTGACTGCAATGGCATCTGAAAGCGGTTTTCTCTATGTCCTGCTCCCTCATCTGAATCTGATGGTACCTAGATCTCAAGTCAATCTTTATAAAGAAGATAGCACTGTGCAACTCATCAATCAACTCATCCATGCAGGGTATCGGGTACCTATTCTTGATTGTCTTCTTATTGAGCTGGCGGTAATCTATACACATCTGAAGTGATCCATCCTTCTTTTTCACCAATACAACCGATGAAGCAAAAGGTGACTTGCTAGGTCTAATATGCCCCATAGCTAATAACTCATTGATAGTCTTCTCTATCTCATCCTTGAGTCATTTCGGATGCCTATAGGGTGTAATCATAATGGGCTTTGTGCCCTCCTCCAACTCGATAATATGCTCAGTGCCTCTGTCCGGAGGTCTTCCAGGTGGAATGTCGCTAAACACTTTAGAATGTTTAGTCCTCAGTATCTAAATGTCTGGATGGTACTCACCCTTCTTTTGCTCCTGCTATGCTGGCAATAACATACACTCTGCAGCCCAATCAACCATATCGTAATGAATGAGTCTCTCCATCCGCCTGTACGATACCATCCTCAGATTACTATCTCTGATGGCCTTGATGACATGAGGTTACCCATTTACCTTGAACTTCATCTCCATGTCACATAGATTGAGTGTGAACTCACCCAAATCATGAAGCCAAGCCATCCCTAACACCACATCAGTATCTCCCATGTTAACAACATAGAATTCAGTCTTGAACTCATAGTTGTTCAGCTGCATCGGAAGATTTGTTATCTTCCTATCACATTTGAGGGTGTACCCATCAGCCACCTTGACTCGAATACCCTCAAACTCTTTTGTCTGTATACCACGTTTCTCTACCAACCATGCATCTATGAAATTATGAGTAGCACCAGTGTCGAGTAGAGTGATTACCTTCTGACCTGCTAGGAGCCCACGAAGTCTAAAAGATCCATCTCTCTGAAGACTGGTCAAATGTGCCTCCTGTAGCTTCCTTCCTCTGTTTTCACTGTCATTTTCAGACCTTTCATCATCTGAATGCTCAAAATAAGCTTGCTGGTCTGACAGATCAAATTACTTTTCCCCCTCATAAAACCACTCCATCTGGTTATTTTTTACCTTGGGACGAAGAGGGCATACATGTTTATCATCATAGGGTGCCTTGCACCAAAAGCATAATTTTTTCTTCCGTAATCATTTAGTGTTTCTCTATCAAAGGGTGGTGCATTTTGTCTCTTAGGATCAGGTGGATCCCTCTTCCTGTCAAAGGGCCTATTCCTGTCAAAAGACCTATTAGGCCTTGTATAGGGTGTTGAGCCTGAAGTGAACTTGTTGTGAGGTGCTGCAAGCTCCATACTATGTGCCTTCCTCATGGCCTCCTAAAGGGCAGGAGGATCAAACGCCTTGACCCAACCTCTCATAGGCTCCATCAAACCCTCGACGAAGAGAATAACAAGTCTCCTCTCTAAAATGCCCGTCACCATGACTGCAACCCTCTGGAACTCACTGACATAAGCATCCAAACTACCTGTCTGTCTAAGCTGAGCTAACTCCCTAAAGTAGAGTTCTACATCCTTCTTGTCGAAATGCTCTATGAGCCTGCTGGTGAACTCCTGGTAAGTAGTGACTGCATGATGGCCAAGTGTGTACATGCCATGATGCCACCAATCATGCGCCAACCCATCAAGATGCAAAGTAGCAAACTTAATGGCCTCGTCCTCCTGTATAGGTCTCAGTGATAGATAATTGTCCAACTTCTAGACCCAAGACCTCGCTGAACTCTTATCAGACCCGTCAAAGTACGGCAAGGTGATCTTGCTAACTGCATACTGTAAATCCCTGTTCACCTGTGGCTGTGGTTGTTGGTACTAAGGAGCTTTGCGGTCAAATCTACTTCCCCCTCTAGGTTTATGCACATCCATAAACTCATGAAAAGACAATGCCTGCCTGATCTCAGGTGCTAATGATAGATACTCACCATGAAATCTAGTCACATCCGCCACTGACATGCCATTGTGTGGCTGAAACTCCTGATGATGACCCTGCTGCACAACCTCCGCAGTTGAAGGTGGGGTCTCTCTAGACATGAATGTAGTTTTTACAGGCCTACACTCATGATAGATCGGTGATGGCTGATGTGGTGCTGATGCCAAAGGCTGGTCCACGCCTGCGGTCCTGCTCGACTGCCCGATCTAGATATAGTGCGGCTGGGATGGAGTGTATTGTCTGATAGTGCCATCAACTGGGACATCATGTCCATCATATTATCGTTCCTGCACCTAAAATCTTCATCAATAATATCACCTTCTGCATGCGCTTTCCCTGAATCCCTAAGTGTCTCTGCAGGGATCTCACGATCTGCCATCAGTGTTGTGACACTGTTCTCATTGCTATTGGAACTGGATCTGTGAATACCCAGAACCCCTGATACTGTCTCACCTTCAGGGATAGGTGTACCTATCCAATCCTCAACTCTGCCCGTTCCTCTACCCTTACTATAGAAAATGATATCCCTACTCATGAAAAAGCATTGAAAAAGCAAACTTCTGACTGAAAAGCAACTAAAAAAGCACAGGATGGCAGGAAAACTGTGCTCTGATACCACTGTAAGAGACCAGGTGTCTCTCAACCCGATCACCAACTGTTATTGCTAAGTTTTTTGTTTGTTTTGGTATTTTATGATTTTTTGGTGGTTTTTTGCAGCAATAATGAAATTACAATTTTGAGAAATAAATACAAATAAATTCATAAATAAATAGCAATGCATCAAATAACTCCCAGAGCAATGGAAGATGATTTTATTATCATTATTGAGCAACTACAATGCTATCCCGGTAACAAAAGAAGTAAAAAAATGATATTTTTAGAAGAACCTAATTATTACTTGTAGCCGCATGGAAGAATGAAAAGAAAATACGACCCAGCTAGAAATTAACTTCTCCTCACGAATAAAGGTTGAAATAGACTCTCCTTGTCTATGCGTCCAAGATGGTGAAGACCGGAGGTTGAGATGATAGGCGTTTGGGATGCCAGGAGAAAAGACGTCCTTATAGTAGCAAGTACAACATGTCAGCAGCATTAAATGTAGTTGTACCTTTTCTTGGGAAATGCGCCAGATGCCAGTCAATGGAAATCTCTAAAAACCGATTCTTCCTGATGAACAATAGAACCAAATACTGAATGGAAAACTTCACTGTAAGCTCTGTATGACTTCTGGATAAAGCCACACTGATGGACAAGCTTGAACTGGTATTTCACAGCCTCAGTATGCCAAACTCTGAAGAGGGAACGTTCTCCAAAATCAAATGTCTGCAGAAACCCTAGTTTCGCAAACCCCAATGCTCAGAGAGAAGATAAGACAAATTTGAATAATCATAACATAATGAGTTCGATTTGTCTTGGCAGTATATATATCTCCTTTTCATGAATTCAACCCAAGGCATCTTTTAATAATCATTTAAATAAATGATTAATTTTGCCCTTTCTGACTTAGGACAAATATTTAATAAATGGCGTCCCTTTTTGATTAATAATTAAATGCCCATTTAATTATTATTTTAACCCCTCTTTTATAAAGTATTAAATACTTTATAATTCGCCACTTAAATATTTTAATATTTCATTAAAGTGACTTTATAATATAAAGTCAAATTAATAAACTTTTAATAAATATTAAATGCCCAAGTAAACATTGTTTGTTCATTAGATCATCAAACTGGGTCGAAACTGAGCTGACCACTGAACCAAGTGGCCCTGCTAAATATAGCAACTCCTGCCTGCCTGACTTACTATAAATAGTATCTGAAAAACCACTCTGAAAGAGTCTGCAAAGGCTCAAACCTGAATCAACTGCTGGAGTGATGTTCCCATGGTGGATAACTGCCTCAAGTGATCCTCTAAACACATCTGCCAGCCTACGAGGATCTGGATAATAGGCTTACCACTGACATGACGGTACTGTCTAGGAAGGGGACATTACATAATACAACTTCTTCCTCAAGAAAATCTTATTTACTAGTGATTTGGCTTGGTATATCTCACCCAACTTCTTCCAAAGATTCTTCGAAGTGGATTCTTCATGGACATTTAGCAAGATTGAATCTGCAAAACATAGTCTAATGAGACTTTTAGCTTTTATATCCATTACTTCATATTTTGTAGCTAAAGTTGGATCCATAGGCCTCTGGAAATTTTCATCCACTACATCCCAAAGATCTCACTCAATCAACAAATCTTCCATTTCAGCTTCCACATTTCAAATTTTGTGCCAGAAAAATTCTCTACCTCCATCCTCCTAGATATGCTTTTCATTCGAAAAAGATATGTGCAACAAGATCGCAAAGTATCATTTGCACAAG
Organism: Sequoia sempervirens; assembly: GCA_007258455.2. NCBI lineage: Eukaryota > Viridiplantae > Streptophyta > Pinopsida > Cupressales > Cupressaceae > Sequoia > Sequoia sempervirens. Next base: position 23,598 of record VDFB02297256.1, on the reverse strand, counting down.
CTCCCACTCAAACCTTGATTAGCTCAAAAAACCCAACAACCCACAACTAAAACCAAAGGTGATCAAGCTTTGATACCACTTGTAAGGATATCAAAATACTAAAATATAAACCAAGAATACTATATCACTTTTAAATAATTTAAAATACTTTTCAATTGAAAAATGAAAATTCAATTAACATAATTGTTTGCAATAATATCTATATAATATTGAAAGATGTCACAAATTTTAATTAAATTCTTGAGTGAAATGAAAATTATATTTACATGCAAAGAAACTTGGGAAGCCTAATAAATTTTAACCGACTCACTTACACACCCAACTAATAACTTATTCTAACAACACAAAACTATTTTTACCAATATGCATGCATGTGATCATTAAAAAATTAATGTTCCTGTATCAATTTTATTGTTTCTTAATGCTTAACTTACTCATATTTGGAGAGTTTGGTTTGATATGCATGTAATCATTATTTTAACTCACTATATATCTCTAGATTTTGTTGATTTGCATGTCAATCTTTATTCATTTGGTAGGTAGGGAGAGCATTAAAAATACCAACAATTTTTTTGTTTTGTTTTTAAAACTCTTTCGCAATCTTGGAAACAATTTGGAAACAACTGCTCATGATGGGAAATCATTTTGGTCGTCATGACACGAAACGACACTTTCTCGTTATGTTTCTAGTAACATAGTACCAGATATGTCAATATGTAGACTCTCAATTCAAATTGTAAGAACCAAATTAGCTCAATAAACAAATCCATAAACTTAAATGAAAGACTACACTCAGATATAATAATGAAAGCAACACAAAAATGAAATGAAAAACAAAAACAATACTTGAACCTTCATTGTGATACAATAGGTTTGCCCTTAGATGAAAGATTGCCCAAATCAGTAGCATTTACTTGCAAAATGATCATTTGAAAAGCCTATAAATGAAGGATGAAGGGGTTGATTTATAGATTATGAGAGAGGAACATGAATGTCAAAGATTCAATCTCAATGGATGGTTGAGATCGAATGAGGAAAAGTGAAGAATCTTCATTGGCTAAGAATAGTCATGAGAATTACAAATGGATGAGGATAATTATCTCATATTTATTTATTTATTTTGGATAAATATATGTGCATAGGGTAAAAATAATGACTACATAATGATGAGGTTAGAAAATAATCTTATTGAATATTTTAGAGATTTTATGAATAATAGATATTTTATTTATTTGTTCATGGATAAATAGATAATATTTGAATTTTTAATTATTTAATAAAAAATAAATTTCTTGAGATAATTATTTTATTAAGGCTAGATAATGAAAAGAGAATAGGACATACCAAGAGACCCTAACAACCCAACTTTGGTCGGTAGCCTCGTACCTCCGACAAAGAACATGGTGAATGTATAGACTTATTTTCAAAATGCATAAGAGATATGTTCTTCGGACTAAATAAACTTTGACCTTTCTTTTATAACACACAAAACGCAAAATCTTGACATAATTTTCAATGTTTGCATTAGGCAGAGCATTGGGGTTCTCCACCTCCACCTTTTAAAAGGGACTCTTTAACTTTTTAAAGATTTTTATTTGCTTTCCATAGTGGTGAGATTTATGAGGTCAAGTATGATTATGTTTAATTTAGAAATTGAAGTCGGATTGTAATTTAAAAAAATTAAATTTATGTATAGGTTTTAAATTTATGTCATGTTGAGTTTTATAAATCAAATTTGAAAATTGAATTGTGATTATATTTACATAAGTTACAATTTGTATTAAATTTTTTAATTATATTTACATATCAATTGATGTAGCTTCATTCATGGATTAATTGTCTTTAACTAGTGAGAACAAGTTAAAATATCAATGTGAACTAATTCTTGAGATTTTCAAATTCTTTATGACTTCACACAAAATTGTAAACTATGGGAAAAGAAAAGGCACAAAAAAGGAACTCCTAGACTATATACATGTCAAACTATATTGAAGTCGTGTATTTTTGTCATTGACAATTTGATTGAACATTCAAACACTATAGATTATAAATTATCAAATTGGTGGGATTTTATTACTTGACTTAAACAAGTTTGTGACACTTCTAGATGACTAGCTTCGACACTAAATCACTTGCAACTACAACTATGTTGGATTTTTTTTAACCTTGGTCATTTTTAAACTTCTCATGCCAAATTGACAGAAATCTTCAAGCATCGAATTGAAGCCATCAAATCACATTTTGAAGTCGCAAAATATTGGTGTTACAAGTTTTTCACATAATTTGACCTAGACTAACTAAAACAATTGAATTGAAAGATTCGTTTGAGTTGAAAATAAATCATTTTACAAAGACATTTATGACTTCATCAAGCATAAATTGAAATTTTTTATTTTCAAAATACCGTTCTGTTTGAGAGATTTTTAATTTTATAAAATTTTGTCAAGTAGTTTACAAAAACAATTAAATTTGAAGTTTGTAAGAGCTAGAGTAAAACAATTTTACAGGGGTATGCATGAATTTTTTATACACAATGTGATGGATTTTTAAGATAAAAATAAATAAATTTGAAGTTTGTAAGAGTTGGAGTAAAACAATTTTAAGGGGTATGCATGACTTTGTTATACACAATGTGACATTTTTGAGATAAAAAATCTCTGTATTTGAGAGATATTAAAATAACAATTTTTTGCTAATAGTTTGTGGAAATGATTAAATGAGGAGTTTCTTTAAGTTTGGAGCAAAACAAATTTACAGAAGACATCATGACATCATTTTGTAAAATATGATATTTTAAAAAAATACATGATTCCAGATAAAAGATATTAAATTAACTCATTCGCTTGCTCATAATTCTAAATTGTTCAAAGTCTTAACTTACTAAGTCAGCTAACTAGCTTAAAGCTTAAAATTATCCTTTGTTTGGTGAATTAAAAAAGGTTAGCAAGTTAGTCAAAACACAAATTCTAAAATCCACTTTGAAGGGAAAGCTAGAAAGTCTTTATGACATCATTTTGTAAAATATGATTATTTAAAAAAAAAATGATTCTAGTTAAAAAGATATTAAATTAACTCCTTCCCTTGTTCATAGTTCAAAATTGTTCAAAATCTTAACTTATTAAGTCTGCTAACTAGCCTAAACATCAAAATTATCTTTTGTTTGGTGAATTATAAACGGTTAGCAAGCTAGTCAAAACACAAATTCTGAACTCTGTGGTTAAGTGCGTTTGAGCTGGAGTAGTATTGGAATGGGCGACCTCTTAGGGAGTGCTTCACCTCTGTGAACATCACCTAGATGCAACGAGTGCTAAGTGTACTATTCATTATCGTGAGAGATAGGTTATTGTGAACTACTATTCATGAAACATGAATCACTGAGTTTGACTTGTACAACTACATAGTTGAATATCACAAATTTTGAGAAATTCCGAGATCCCAGAATTCATTTGAAAATAGGTTTTGAAGATATAAAAATGTTATTTTCGGGGAGTTTGAAAGTTCCCTAACCTCTCAAATGCCCGAAAAGATTTCTTTTAGCAGGTTTCTTAGTTCGCCAACCTCCCGAAAGGCCGAAACGCATTTAATCAGTCTTTTCATTTTGCTGAAACTTTTGTAGAAGTGATAAGAGATTTGGATAGACGAGTTTAAGAGCTAATCAGTTGCAAAAAAGACAACATTAGTAGCATTTCGCGCAGGGTTTTGGACAGGAAATTATCCTACAGTTTCACAGGCCATGATTACAGGAATGCCATACTTCCCACGCCTTTGCCAAAGGCGTGTCTGCAAAATAAGGAAACGTAAACAAGCGCACAAGCTGTTTGACAGACGCCTCGAAGAGAACTCACCTCATAGAATGAAATCATCGCAGGATATGCAATGTGGATTTGTTGAAATGACTTTAGAAAATTTCAATCAAATACTTTTGGCAGGGCTAAAGAGAACTGGGAAGAGCTGCAGGCTGAGATGGGTTATCTATCTACGCCCATTATCTCAAGAAAGGAAACATCAGTCCACAAGAAGAACGGTTGATCATAGACCTCCAAAGCCATTGGGGTAACAGGTGGTCTCGAATTGTTCGATATATACCGTTCTAATCAATTACAATCTCAAATGGAGTGAACAAGTCTGCGGATAGCAGTAAGCTTATTGAGGCTATGACTATGCCCTTTGAAGTGGATTCCTTCGAAGCCATGTTCTCTGAGCTATATTCAGATGTCATGACAAAACTAAACATGTTGTGATATTGTTATTAAGATTCAATCGTATAGTTTTATGAGTCAAACTCATTGATCTGATATTGCTATCAGAATTCAATCGTGTAGTTTTATGAGTCAAACTCATTGACCCATATTTCATGTTGTGATATTGCTATCAGGATTCAACAGTGTAATTTTACGAGTCAAACTCATTGAACCAAACATTTTCAGCTATACTAATATGAAGAATGCAACAAATGATTTTCATGAAGAAAATAAATTGGGCAAGTCTGAGTTTGCAGTGAAATATTGGATCAACAGACTAATTATTTACGAACAATTTTTTTTTTCGATAGGCAATGCAACAACTCAAAATTATTTGTGACTAAGATTAATGACAGAAATTTTCAGCTTGATCAAACCAAGACAATGAAGGTTCTTTACGAATGAACTTAAGTACTAACATGGCTTCCAGTAAAGTGATTAAATATGATTGACACATGTTGACTTGCAAAGTGCAAAAAGTTTAAAATTGCCATAGGAAATAGTAAGGATAATCTAATATGATAATCAATTGAAGTGAGCTAATTGAGACTGTAAATGAACATGTACTGAATTGAACACCACATGAATTAAGGTTTTGTGTACTTTTAAATTGGTAAAAAACGAAGTTTTGATGTCATGTTGTGAGAGAAGGCCGATACTTGAGATCTCAAACTAGATTATGGATTAGAAATAATCAAATGATAGAAGTTGAGTATTTGGGACATAATTACAAGAAGCATGTCTAGAGGCATGATCCCACCTAAGTTCTAGAATCTTGTCTTAAGCATAAATGAGTCTTTGATACTTGCAATACCTATTTACTTGATGATTTATGAAGTAAGAATAAGAATGGTGGTACTAAGGAGCGTCATGGCGATTGTTACACAAGAATTGAAGTTAGGACTTTCTTATGTCTTAGTCAAACAAATTTAACTTAATAGAAAAATTCAAATTGATAAGAGGTGACACTCACATTGATAGGTAATGCTCTAATCCCAATATTATCATCATTAGACTACGAGAATCCAAATTTTGAAACAGGGGAATATGATCACACCTACAATCTTGTTTAAGAGATATAATCACAATTATGATCTTGTCTAAGATAAATGCTCTACTAGAATGTGGTGTAGACAAACTTTGATAACACAATGAAAAAATATAAACTTAAATTTTGGGTCAATGAGCGTGTCAAAATATTTTATTTTTTTACTAAAATTATATATTAGAAATATTAAAAAAAAAACTTCAAAAAGAAAAAAATACAAAATATATACTTTTCTCCTTTACACTTCATACAAAATAACTAACACAATCCTTAAATATTATTTTTTATTTTTTTATTATTGGGCTTAAGTGTGTTGTACACCTAGTAAATCTTAACATTAGATTACTATTCTATTTATTGCTTATTTTGTTCTTATTAGGGAAATGAGACATCCCACTTTGAGCTAACACTTTTGACCACATGTCGACTATCTCGGAATGTGTTAAGAAGTTGTGAGATCATCTAATGCCATTATGACTTATGACATTGTAAGATGTAGGGGTTACTTATTACATATTCTATGACTCATGAAAAAACATGATTATAGGGAGTTATAAACTAGACTAGGAAGCTTAATCCACTTATGATGCAGGTTATGGCACATCATAGAGCATTTTTTAACAGAGATAACGAGTTTAAAATAGGGTGTAGGTTATGATAATTTTTCCCATGGTATCTTGGGACCTTGTTTGCTCCCATGATAATGCCTTTTGGTGGTTTATATGACTCTTTGAGTCTATATTGAGGGATTGAGAAAGAGGTATTAAAGAGATTTTGTTGTAGGGTTATGTTGCTAGATTTTCTCTAGAGGAGCAGGGTGTTTATCTCCATGTTAAGGCATTGAGCCTAACATTGTATTGTGACTATTTTACTAGAAATACATTACTTTAGTGCTTTGGAGGATGGGTTTTTTCTTAAAGTGTATATCTTTGTCACTCTTTTTATGTGTTTTTCTTTCATTCTTGTCATTTCTAACTTTGAATTATATGATGCTAAAAATGTTTAAGATGTGATATCTCACAAATCTATCCTTAGAGGGTTAATGTAAGAAATCCTCATGTCCTACTTCTACTTCATAAGCATAGGTTTATGTGTACTTGTGAAGATGAGTAAAATATTGAAGGTAAACAAAATGGAAGATAAAGCAATACAAAGCACAATACCTTCAACTATAATCTTTGCTCACTCCTTGATGAATGGAAATGGGGTACACCCTTATTCCATTTGATTTACTCTTTGATATGATAATATGTGGATTGCTCAATGCTCAAGCATAACCTTGATATGATTATAAGATGAGAGATCAAAATAGCAACATAAGTGTATGATAATAGATTCTTGGATGAGGATGAAGGATGAGAGCCTCTAGATATATCATCTTGAAGAGGCAAAATCAATGGATAGGAATGATTGATGATGGATGACTAAGATTGAATAAGGATTAGGGATTGGATCAAAGATGTAGTCATGTGACAAGTGGCACATGAAGGATATAATCTAGGTTTAGGATTGGGATAAAGAAAAAAATCCTTATGTGAATGGATGGGATTAAGAGGTTTAGGCGAGATGAGTGGATAAAATGAAAAGTTAGTTTGACTTTTGGCTAGGTGTCTAGGTTCAATGAATCTAGGCAAGTAATTAAATGAATAATAATTTTTTATTTAATTAAAGGATTAGGATAAAGATGGGAATGGATGGGATTAAATAAAATAATAATAATTTATTTAATTAATAGGCTAAGATAGGTTAAAATTAGGTGTGGTTGGGTAAGGCCAAATTTTAGGTGTATACATTTTTTTTCCTTTGATATGACATCAAGAAATGGTGTTGCATCAAAGAATATTAAAACATAGTGGATGAGAGAGGATACAGATCAATGATATGATGACCCAATCAATGGGAGGATGGATAAGCATAAAGAAGGAAAGATGGTGATTAGGTGATGAGATGCCCCCTCGAGAGGACATGTGGGTTAGGAGAACATGAGTGTTCTCTCAAAATGGAAAGGGATGATGGGGGATAAGGAGCAAGAAGCATATGAAATGGAAGATGAAAAGGAAGGGGAATTTGATGGAAGAGGATGAAAAGGAAGGGGAATTTGGATGGAAGGGGATGAAAAGGAAGGTGAGTTTGATTGGAAGAGGATAAAAAAGAAGGGGAATTTGATTGGAAGAGGATGAAAAGGAGAATTTGATTATGATGGATTGGTTATGTTAGTATGTATTGAGAAATCCTAAGATTTGATATAGCAAAGGAAAGTATGCACCAAGGCATGAGGAACCAGTGTGACAAGGTAACCTTTGCATGAACTTGACACTCAAACAATGAAAAGCATAATATATAAGATAAAAATGATACCCCATTATACACCAGTTGTGACACACCAATATATAGATAGATTAAGGTGGCCATAAGTAGTTGTAGTCATGGGTCAAAAGATAAGATCAAATATCAAAAGATAAATCAAAACAAAAGACTCACTACAAAATATGTCATGCATCCAATATATCTCTTGTCGGCCCGTAAACCCACAAAAGTGGTTTACAATTCGATGAGGAAGGGAAACTTGTAAAAAATGATCCCATGCCAATTTTTTTCATTCTAGGGGTTCGAATGAACCAAAAAAAGATTCGCTCAAACTAGGGTTCGAGCGAACCCCTTAATGCATGCATGGACAAAAAACAAATGAAAACCCCTTTTGGGAAGGGGTTCAAATGAACCCTGGTTCACTCGAACCACTGGGGGTTCGTTCAAACCCCCCTAGTTCTAGCGAACCCCCCTTTTTCTTGATTTTTGACCTTGTTCACAAAAAACCTAAATTTTTACTTGAAGCTCAGGTTGAGAATGAAAATGGAGGAATCTTCACAAACCCAACTAGAATCAGGTAGTCCTTGGAACAATCTATCCAATGAATATAATTTTAATATGTTTTGGTTTTATTATGTATTTGTTTTTTTAGTTTTATTAAACATAGGTTTTTCATCGAAAATGAAGGTCTATGTTCTGCACATGTGGAAAAATAACAGATAATCAAAAAAAATAAAAAATAGGAGTGCACCAGATATTGAAGTCCTTGATCGAACAAAAATAAATAAATTGAATTTCGATATATACAAAGAAAGTTACGCATTATACAGTCGCGCTATGTCTGAATTATAATTGGTTTGACTTCGAAACTTGATTAAAGAAAAAATATTCAATTAAAAACTATCTAACCAAGTGGAAGCACTAGATATCAAGGTTACAAATCTAAATTCGAAAGAATTGTAATTTTATCCTTCATGGAAAAAAAATTATGTGTTATACGGTGTGCATCACTTTTTAAAAATGTTGTTTTCTTAAAAAAAACTAGTTTTCATGGGAGATGAAAAAAAAGTGCAATCTGATTCTAAATTTTTTAGAATCTACAGATAAAATGTGACGAGACTCTAGTTTGCATCATCTTCAAATTCCTCACGGTTTATCCGCTATAGGTGCCCGAATGTGAAGATTTAGTTAAAAAAAAAAATTCAGTGTCCAGTTTGGCCAAAAATTGTACTATTGTGGGATCACCCATGTTGCATATCTATTTTGTACCAAAGTTTCATGTACGGATAGATGTGTTGCATATGGCTACATTTAAATTGTTTCATCAATTTGATGATGTATATCCATGGTGGTTTTGGATTTGTGAGTGTTTTAGATGTTTTAATATAACAAATTCTTCACTATATGCAACAAAGTTCCTCCTACCTTGCTCATGATGAATAAAAATACCTCATGACATTGGAAAATTGCCTTCAACATTCAATTTTCTAATTTTGATGTTTCTCAAGTGGTTTGGTAAGGAGTTCAAGTTTTAGAGCCTGCACACTATTGGTCTTGCCTAGTTAGCTCAATCTAGTGGTTAGTAGGATTTTTAGTAGTGTTAGGGAAAATTTGTATGCAAGATCACATCATTGGTATACATAGATAGTTAGGCTTCATTTATCAATTTAATATTATCTTATATGACAAGCCCCATATTTTTTAAAGTGCACTATGTTGGTTAAGTTATTAATTTTTAAATGCCATGTGGTGTGCTCTAAGAGATTTATGAGAGGAAAGGCCCTTTTAATTTTCTCAACTCATGCAAATAGTTTGATCTACCATCACAAACTCATTTGATAGCCCACGAGATATATAGCCATTACCATACAAATATCCAACACAATGGCCTAGAATCACATAGGTTTGAATCCATGGCTTCCACATAGCGTGCATCTGCCTTTCCCGGTTGGTCAACCATTTGGCATGATTCTTTATTTTGTCAAAGTTGAAATCATCTAAGTGATCAATCCAATATTTATGGCTAGCGATTGATGTTGTTCATGATGTATTTTGATGGAAATACCACCCACACAACTACATTGTGCTATGGACTACATGGTTGATTTCAATGTATTTGTACCTAAAATCTTATCCAGTAGTCTTCAACAACTAGTAGAATAAGTAATGGTTTCAAACTTCCAAAGAGAACACATCTTCCTCAATTGGCCGATAAATTTTTCTATTTCCTTTTTAGGGGAACATACAATTATGGGAAAGGAATTATCTGTAAATACTAACCTACATGACCATTATTAGGTTTGATGATACTTTTTATAGCTAAGCTATTGAACCTAATGTAATAATTTATTGTCAAGTTGATTGATTGATAGTTAAAATTTTGAGCTTAATGCTTGATCTTAGTCTAGATTTCCTAAGAGTTGTATAAGAGATCCTCTATCTATGTTTTTAAATGATGTGTATTATGTAATCATCAAGTGATCAATAAACTTAATAAGAGGGAAGTTATTGTCTAGGTGAATCTAAGCCTTGTGTCTATTCATTGTTGGCTTTTATGTGTATGGATTTCTATTATTATTGTATCATCAGTTGTTAAGCTTTGCTCTAATTCTCAAGATGTATTTATTTATTGTTGCAGGGTCTTATGGGTGGGGGCATAAAAATATCTTACAAAATTTAGGACATTTGTGCATCTAGACACTAATGTCTAACCTCAAATTTTAAAATTATGAGCATACAAAAGAGCATAACCCAATACTAAATGTTGCCTTGCTACATTTTCTAATGAATTTTTGGCCCTAGACATCCTATAAAATCATTTCAACCCTCATTCTGTGGGGTTAAGAACAAGGATCCTCTATTTGTAAGCATTATATTCTACTCTTACACTTCATCATTGTAACTTGATTTAAATACTCTTGGTCATCTCCCACACCTCCATTATTGAAATCCCTTACAAATTCCACCACCTCCTTGACCTTATCTTCTCCATCACTCTTCTCCACATTATTTGCTCATTCACCTCATATTGTAAAAATACTATTCTCCATTGTTTTCCAAAGCCCTAGTTGTTGAAATTCATGTTCCCTTACATTCCTTTCTAGACACTAGCATTTATCACTAATTCTCATTTGCAAGGACATCAAAATCCTCTAATAGTTCTCATGCACCTTCCTCCAACTTCTCCAAACACTTTTTAGCAATCAAACTTCATCAATCTTTGGAAATAGGAACATTTTCTCTTCTTGTGCTTCAATTTGTTTGTTTATGTCACAATTCCTATATTAATTTTCATTCGATACAAATAATTGATATTAATTAGTTTCCTACTCCATTTCATAATATAAAACAAAATAATACATTGAAAGAGAAGCTTACTTAGTTAAAGTTTACATTACACTTCATAACCAAGTAACATATTTTTGTCTTTTAACATCATATATTGAATTAAAAAATGAGTCATACAACCAATTGTCTTTTGATGCTCTTAAAGCATCGAGTGCTTTATAAGTGTCAAGTTTTATATGGTAGATTTCATTCATCATCTCCCTAATTTCCAAGATTATAAACATCCCTTGGTATTATATTTGTTTGAAGAGTGTGGTCCAAGAGTAAATAGACGATTTCAAAGGTATAATGATAGGAATTGGTGCGCCATGAGCTTTTTTAAGACAAATAATAGCTGATCTAATTTATAACTCATTTGCTTTGGGTATGGAGGACCATCTTCTAGATATTTTTTGTGGTCATGATACTAAAAGAAATAATATTGATTTGGGGGTGAACAGGAAAAAGGCTCTGCAACTTTGGGTCACGTGTGTGATTTTGGTTTGGTGGGTACCCTCGAACACCCATGGAGGAGGCTTGGCCCTCCGCCACGATCTCCCATTATTCTCCCTGTGTACAACTGTGCTCCTCCAGACACAGGGCTCCCCTCGAGTAGATTTGGTGTGTCGCGGGTGTGACGGGTTCCTCCTAGCGGCTGCCCTGGTCGTATTTCTGCATGTGTGGCTTCGTGGTGGTGAAGTGATATGATGGAGGGGGATACAGATCCCCCAGAAAACCCTCCAAAAAGCTCGGCCTTCGATGATGGAAATAGCCAACCCTCCAAGTCATTTCGGGATATTGTTACAGGCGAGTGGAGCTAGCTTCCTCAAGGCGCTAAGTTTGTTGTTGAAGTGGTCAAATCTCTGTTGGGTAATGGAGAAGAGGGACAAGGTAAGCAATGCTCGACTCCCCCCTTGAAATCTGTTTTGATTCCAAATGAAGATTTAGATGAAGCAATCTCTGAAGAGGATATAAAGCTTTCAAAAACTACAATATTTTTTGCAATCATGGACACCAATAGGGTTCCGGCAAGAAAATATATGGATGAATGGTTTAATAATGTATGGGAAAGAAAATTAGTTTTTCATTTCTATTATTGCCGCATGGTACAAAAGGGATTATATGTAAGTTTTTTCAATAAACCAAAATCTCAGCAATAAATAATTAAAAAGCAGTTTTGGAATGTCGGGAAAGTCATTTTTCGTGCCTTGGCATGGCACCCAGAGGCGTTGGAGGAGGAGGTTTTGGCATTGTCCAGCCGCAGATGGTTGGTGATAAAACATATCCCCCCCCACCCGTTTATGGAAATTTGTTCCACTCATGATGGAACCATATGGAAATGTTTTGAGAGTAGAAGATACTAAATCTTCTCTCCCACACTCAGATGTGAGGGTTTTGGCTTCCTTGACCCCTGAAAGACAAAGAGAATTCCCAACCCTCGAATCTTAAAGGTAATAAAGAAGGCAATGCTTCTAAACTGGTGGACAAGGAAATAAATAGAAATGCTACCTCCTGGATTGAAGACAACATGGCATCTCTAATACAGGAAATTGACATAACCCTAACAAATAATATCATAGAGGGGATAGATAATAACAAAGAGAATGAAAATTATTCACCCCCCTTCCCCCCAACAAGATGAATTGAAAGAACCACCAATAAACTTAATGCACAAAAATTGGCATTGCAAAAACTTAGACAAGACAAGTAAAGAGGCCTTAAGAGAATAATAAAAAATCTATGAAGGAAATTTATTACTTCAATGATAAGTGTTTTAAAGGACACAATGCAAGTGAGGATGAGGGAAACCAAGGTGATATGTTGCCCTAGGAGATTGGAAAGAATGATAGTCTTCATCCCAGTAAAGGAGACTTAGTCTCCGAGAAACAAAGGGATTGCCCCTCCAAGGCTATTGAGATCTTAGAGAAATTAAATTCGGATAGTGGTGATATGAAATTGGAAAACCATTAGTCTGAAGGGTTTGAGGAAGATTTGAGGGCACAGTTAGCCTTCAATATTGTTTCCTTTGTGAATGGGAATGAGAAGGTGGATGGAATTCAAATTCCAAATCTTGCATTGACAATTCCTAACACCCTTCATGGAGTGTTAAGTTTGGATGGATTTTCCTCCCAGTTGGGCATGGATTTTGTAGATGACCTAGGGATATTCTCTACTAGGGAAACCACTGATAGGGAGGGAGTTCCTATGGAGGTTCTAGTAAAAAAAACTCAGAGGTACAGAAAAAAGAAAGGAATAGACAATGCCAAATAGCAGGAAGAGAAAGACATTAATCACTTATTGAAAGATAAAATAAAGAAACTTAGTGGGGTGACTCTACCACCCACTGCAAAGAGAATGGAAGTAGAAAATAGACTACCTAAATGTTTTGATAACTGTAAGAGTAACAAGGGACCACTGCCAATGAACAAAAATAATGGAAATTAATTGTCTTTCTTGGAATGTAAGGCGTCTTGAAGCCCCAAATAGGAAGCATATGGTCAGGAGACTTATGTCACAAAAGGACTTTGTTCTTTTACAAGAAGTTAAATCCATCGGCTTTGCCTTGGAAACTATCCGGAGGGTGATCTGGAAGGAAGCTTCTCAGTTTGCCACCAACCATGAAAAAGGGAAGGAAGGGGCTATAATATTAATGGCTAACAAATGGGCTCAGTTTGTGGAAAATCATGGAGTTTCTCCTTGCAATTGGGTTGCTTGGGTAATCATCAAGAAGAAAGAGGACTTGTTTGGCATCTATTCAGTCTATGCTTCTAATGATTACAAAGAAAGAGTTCTTTGGAAATGGATGTACAATTTGCAAGACATCCCTTGGATAATCGGGGGAGACTTTAACTTTATTGAAAAAGGGGAAGACAAATGGGGAGGAACCGAGCATGAATGGAAAGAGAGAGAGATTCTATTGGCTAAGCTTGAAATCCAAACTAAAACTTGAGGATCCCATTGAAGATCAAAAGAAAGAATGCAAAGACATTTGGTACACTTGGTGTAACTTTCAAAGAGGAGGGAGGAGAATTTTCTACAGACTTGACAGATTTTATATCAATAAGGCCTTCTTCTTGACTGCTCTGATTAAAGAAGGCTGCAAAGTGGAGGTCACCCCCTACTCTCTATCTAACCATCACCCAATAAGGGCAAGTTTCTTTTCAAGGAAGGAGCAATAACAGCTGCAGGTCCCAAAACTGATTTTTGTCTCAACACCAGCCTCCTCAAAGATGAAGATTGCAGAAATGCCATAGCTTCTCTCAGGATAATCAATAAATGGTTGTATAAAGATTTATCCCCCATTGAACGATGGGACTTGAATGTTGAAGGATGGAAGATCCTCTTTCAAACTATAGGGAGGAAAAGGGCCAAGGATAGAAGAAAGAAGGAGTCCCTCCCGTAGGATAAGCTTTACCAAGCAGAATCTAAAGCCCAAGCAAAGCCTACTAATAACCTCCTAGTAGATAAGCTTGCACTAGCCATAGACAAGCTAAGGAGACTCCAAGCCAGTAGAATTCAGGGAATGAAAGTAAGAGCCAAAATGAATTGGCTTGAGAATGGGGACAAAGGAACAAAGTTCTTTTTCAGATACATAAAAGAAAAACATGTCCGAGCGCAGATTGACCAGATCAATGCAAATAGCAACACTCTAATAAAGCAAGAGGAGATAAGATCGAGCAGTTTTTTCTGTTTTATTAGAGCCTTTTCACCTTTGAAGGGGGTAATGAACCTTGCTCTCATGCCAAAGAGTATATCAAGAAAATCATGCCAAAAAGGATTAGTGATGAGACGGTTGCAGAGCTTGGAAGGGAGATTTCCAAGGATGATATAAGGAGAGCCATTCTCTCTCTAAAAAATGACAAGTCTCCAAGACCGGATGGTCTCCTTGCAAAATTCTACAACACTTTCATAGATTGGGCAAGTGATGACCTTTCCCAGGTGTACAAGGAGGCCATTGAGAAAGGCTCCCTAGGCAAAAATATCAATAAAGGAATAATTAAGTTGATCCCAAAAGACGGGGATAAAACCCTAGTCAAGAATTGGAGGCCCATTACACTCTTGAATGTTTCATACAAAATATTGGCCAAAGTGCTAGTTGAAAGGATGGTTGGAATCCTACACAATATCATCAATTCTACTCAAATTGGATTCAGTAAGGGGAGGTACATCTTGGAAAATCTTATCACAAGCTGGGAAGCCATGAACTAGGCAAAACACACAGGGAAAGATGCAGTGATGCTTCTTTTGGATTTTGAAAAAGCCTATGATATGATTGAATGGGATTTTGTGCTTCTAGTTTTGGAGGCATTTGGATTCCCAAAGGCATTCTGCCATATGGTTAAAACCCTCTTCCAAGATGCATCTACACAGGCGGAGGTTAATGGAGTTCTTACCCATGCTATCTCACTTGGGAGATCAATAAGACAAGGTTGCCCACTTGCACCAGCCTTATTTGTGATCGCCTTAGATGCACTTCACTATGTTTTAAGGGATAATTCTTTGGTCTAAAAAATGAGAGGCATTAGGTTACTTGACAATAATGAATTGATTAACCTTTAGTTTGTTGATGATACCTCCATCCTTCTGAACCTAGAAGAGGATAATCTTGCAAATTTAATGGGAAAGTTGGAAATCTTTTGTCTTGCCTCTGGGGCCAAAGTTGCCCCTACAAAGTTTTGCCTTTTGGGATGGAAGGAGAAACCTCTAGATTGGGTAAATAGATTTGGCATCCAATGGGGGGGACCCCAGAAGTTGGTGTGATACTTGAGTATCCCATTTGCAGTTAACCCTAACCTAAAAGAGATGTGGTGTTGGATTAAAGACAAGATAGAAAAGAAGTTGGCCAAATGGAACAGACAGTACCTATCATTGGCTGGAAGATTCAAAGTTTGTAAAAATAAATTGTCATCTTACAACATTTACTTTGCCTCGGTGTGGTTCTTCAACTCCTACCAAATTAATGCTATCCAAAAAAGAATAAGAGAGTTTCTTTGGTCAGATGGTAAAGGGAAAAGGAAAAGACACTCAGTAAAATGGGAGTGGTACACCATAGAAAAAAATAGGGGTGGTCTTGGATTGAAAGATCTAAGGATACAAGGCATTGCTCTGGCAACAAAATGGGTGATTGGAGCCATGGATTGTGAGGAACCGTGGAAAGTGCTAATCAGGCAAAATATTACCAATGATGTTCCTAAACATGCTAAATCATGGAAGTCTCTGCCTATCAATGATATCCTTAGTAGTGAATGGCCTATGTCACCTGCAGGATCCAATGTATTTAGAACCATATGGAAGGCTTGGGAAATAATAAAAAAGAATCTTTCCAACTGCCACTTCACCAAGGGTGATAACAAGGTCATCCTAACTAATAGATCTATATGGTGGAATTTGAAACACAAAGGAAGGCCTCTAGCATTAATTCAAGGTTGTTCTGCAAAAAATTGGGCTCAAAAAGGGATAAAATGCTTTAGTGAAATTTTGAAAGATGGGAAACTAAAAGATTGAATGATCTAAGCTCAAAATATAATATCCCCCTCAATAACTGGAGGACATATACAATGCTAAGAGATGCATGTAGCCAGCTAAAACTCCCAATTGAAACAAAAAACGATCCCCTTCAATTTAAAGAATTTCAATGGCAAAATGGTAATAAAGTAAAGAATTTCAATGGCAAAATGGTAATAAAGTAATGGTGTCCAAAGTAAGAGAAATTTATGTAATGTTAACAAAACAGGTGGAGTTAATAGATCATATGAATAAATGTTGGAAAATAAACCTAAACCAAACCCAGTGGCATAAAATCTTTCAAAAAAACTGGCAGAAAGAGATGGAAGCCAAGAAAGCTTGCTTTAGATGGCTCTTGATAATTCAGAAACTCTCATTTAAAAGCAAAATGGATGATATTGATATTTGCAGTTTATGTAGAAAGCCTGAATCAATTAATCATATCTTCTTTGATTGTATTTTTGCTAAGGAAATATGGAATATGTTTTGCAATATACAAAATATATGGGGAAATAATGGGGATCCACTCCCTGAGAAAATTATTTTTAATCAAAGCAAAACTGGTGCATTATTTTGGCATATTCTTTCAACTAACATTTTGTGGGCAATATGGAAGGCTCAGAATGAAGACAGGTTTCAAGGAAGGAAGAGATTGCTTACTGAGTCCTATAAAGGACTTATTTTTTACAATGTTGTAATGCAAGTCTTCATAAAAGTGGAACTCACAAAGGACAAGTTTTGGAAATACTTGGAAAACAAAGAAATAACCATTGATATCTTAGAAGCCAGATATGGGCATATGTGGCAAGAAGGATATCCTAGGGCAGATGTCTTCCTAAGGGCTCTGCAAACCTTTAGAGAGGAACTAAAAGAAGAGCAAAATAGCAAATCCGACAAGGGAAAAAGCAAAGAGATTGTAATTGTACTAATGGAAGGGTAGAGTAGTAGGGATCCTGGGCTTTTAGTGGACAATATGGCCGCAGTAGAGACACTGGTGGCACTTGGAGGCACAGACAATACAGTATAGTCCCTTTAGGAATCAACTTTGCAATTTTTTGTTCTCTTTTTGGTATATAAGTGGTAACAGGATTGGTACATATGTTACACACATGTAAGACCTTATACAAATGCTCTTATGTAATTGCAAGCTATAGGTATATATGTAAATATTTTGTAGAAGGCACTTGGAACAATGATAATATGAGATGATAAATCTGATGTATCAGGGGCAGAATGGGGAAATGTATATTTTGTAACAAGGGAAAATGGATGATATAGCATAAGCAGGGCTGCCTAGAGGCTAGATACTGATGTATTTGCACTAAAGCTCTATGTAATGATTACTCTATACTTAATACAAAAAAATAAATAATATCCAAATCATTGTCTACGGATATAAGCCTAGTTTGGAATCCTGAAAGTCGACTAGAATTAAGTAAAAAAATTCATTTTGGTAGAGAAAAAGTAGAAAGAAATACTAAGAAATTTGCATGACAAAAGAGGATTGAAACCATAACTGTCGAAGTAATGTACGCAGCTAAAGAAGTGTTGAATACCTAGCTAACTAGAACAAATAATTCTAAAAATGTATTGTAGTAATTGAGTTAATGACTATTCATAATTACATAGACTTGAACTACCCAAAAAAAACACCAAGTCCTAGGGTTTCAGAACTTCCCTGCCAAAGTTATACCATGACAACAGCAAAAAATATGTTCACCAACATACTAGATTTTTCTAAGCATTTTACATAATTGAGTTGTCATTCTGAGATCAATATTCTTTCAGACGCTCAAATTTTTGGAATCATTTACAACTATTGGCATTGCAGGTTGCATTGTAATTCATTATTATAGTATAAATGCTGAAGTGAGTATGTATCAATTGGGCGTGCCCTAGTATTTAGGTAATAATGTTTTTTTTCTTGATTTCTGGATTCGATTGTTTTTTTCCTTGATTTCTGGTAATAATGTTTTGTTAAATTCGAAACATTTGCATTGCTTTTATTAATTAAAAAAATCTCATTCGAACTTATGTTTCAAAAGCCTGTCTCAATTTACCCCTTCATTCAGGATGCTTTTTTATTTCGTTTCTCTTTTCGATGTTCTTGACATTTGTACAGGAATTATTACGGTGAAATTTCTCCAATCTAGTGCCATGGACAATTTGGGAGGACCATCTAAATATGAATCTCAGGGAGCTCATGCTTGCCGATGATTCTCTTTACTATAAAGTAGAAAAGAATGTGTCCTACCCACAGCTACTTGTCGATAACACCGTCTCAGTCAGAATTACAATATCAGAATAAGGCCAAGAGTACCACCTTTAAGAGAAATGAGCATGTAATTTCTTGTTGCTTTGCTATGAAACTTAGGTTATCGCAGGATGCGCAATAATGGTAATTCAAACAAAAGCATGGTTCACAATACAAAAGGAAAATAGAAAATCAATCAATATATTCACAAATTCCTGCAGAGATGATGCATATACCACAAGCTTCACCTCAGAGCTCTGTAAATATTCCCTTCTTGACCAGACAACAAAAGCAGCAAAATAGAGACTCTATTTGATGCAAAATGGAGGCTAACATGAAAAGTCATAAAATCAAGTTGCTCCCTGATCAATCTGCAAACTCTATTTGGTGCAAAATGGAGGGTAACTTGAAACGTCATAAAATCAAGTTGCTCCCTGCTCAATATGCAACCATTTTCAGATGCATCTTATCAAAAAAAAAAATCATCAAATGCTCGGACACATATGACATGATTCATATGAATGGTAGAATGCCACTATATCAAATAACTCAATGCAATAATTAGTCATGGCCACCAAGCGGCAGCTTCTTAGGAATGGTGCATCTGCCTTCAGTCTGAGAACAAGCACTATCAGCAGTTGTTTCCAGTATCCATCTATCTTCAACCTTATCATGCTTATGGTGTAATATCATGTTTGCAGTATTTTTTGAGCTATTAGTGTCATTGCTCAATTCAGAACCTGACATCCCACCATGCTCTGAGCGGCTGTCACTATATGAAAATATAGGCATGGAAGTAGGAGGAAGCCTGCATTTCAAGCCTGAAACGCCAGCAAAGCCGCCTGCAAAGCCCCCAAGAGCTCTGTGAGGTGTAACTCGGTCAACAGGAGTAACCATCACAGTGCTCAAATTTGAAGATGACTTTTCAAGCGATTGGTTGCAGAACATACTCCAATACTGCCTGAATATAGAATCCCTACAAGGCCTCATAAACTGTGACTCTATAGCATTAGGAGATCCGGTCATGCCTTCTGCTTGCCAGCATGGCATTGACTTTAGAAAATGCAGCCTTGCTCTTCGGTCAAGAATATAAGCCAGGAAGACACCCAATAGGTGACTAGCTGTAATTACAAACAATAAAGCTAAACTATCTTGTCGTTTGCCTCTTGCTGAAATAGCAGTGGCTTGACATGCTAGCCCAAAAATCCTTAGCCGAAGATGCATGCTGTTGCAGAAATGAGACATTTTGCATACACTCAATGAGATATGACAAAAGTCAACTCTGATGCAAACAAATAATTCAACTACCTTAAAGAACATATAAAATCATAGGCTTGCAATCACATGACAATTGCCTGAAGAAAGTTTGGAAATCTATACTTCAAATTAAAGTTAGAAACAAAATAATGTACAATATGGAAAAAGATCCAAAGGAAACAAATTTTGAAATCAAGCTCACGACTTACCAAAAAGGAATCTGGTAAAGGATGCTTGTGCATGTGGAAAGGGCTAGAGCATGATAACTAATGTAAGTCCATTCCTGCTTGAACACATGAAACAAGTTTCTGCCTTAATAAAAAGTTCCTAAATGAATGTCAATGAAGCCCCTTTGTAGAGAGAACTCCATAAGCAAGTCCTCATAAAACCAAAATCGATTGTGGATTAGCTGCAAAAGTTAAAGTTGAGAAACAGCATTACAAATCAAAAAGATGACAAAAACACATCTTACAGTATCAGCCATTAGGAAAATCTGAATGCTTTCCCAGATCCATAGTATTGTTGTCACGTACTGCAAGATGATACCCCTGCATCCTTGATACCTGAAAAGCGATAGTTAATACACTGAGTTTTAACAGCCCATAGGTTTGACTGTTATAGGGCAAAAAAATTATGTCAACCATGGACATATAGGGACATGTAGAGCAAATGCTCATTTCTACCATGACTTGTAAGCTTTTCTAAACCAACTAGTCATTTTTTATAACTGGCTACTGGTAGAACATTTAACATCATAAATCCTATTATAATTAATCAACTAATCAGTAGGTTCCCATTTCCAATGCATTCGAAAAACATTGACCTAATCCACAAAGAAAATTCTCCAATTGATTTTATCACATGTTTGAAACTATATAGCCAGTAAGGTGACCACTACCAAACAGACTTAGGCAGTTAATCCCACCATATTTACTCGCCTTTGCTTAGAATCCTTATTTGACCTAAACCAGCCCTATTCTTGCTAGGCAAGGTATGCATGCATCAAGGAATCTCGATTTTTCGTCTTCTGTTTCCCTACCAATTTCTCTCAGCATTTCTGCAAAATATTTTTCTCTTGTATTCCTGTCAGATTTGCTGTCTATATTCTGCCTGGTTCATGCAACTTATAGGTGAAGATATCCTTGCAATGGCCAGTGAAAGAAAGAGAAAAAGAAAGTTAATTTGAAAGAGAAAAAGAAAGTTAATTTGATTAATAATATAATATATTAGTTTTCTCTTGCGACTGTTACTAGATGAGAAAAAATTACAAATTGCGAAAATTATAAAGAAGTGATGGCAAAAAGAAGGAAGGAAAATTTACCATTTAGAAAATAACATCTGAGAACTTAGAACTGTTATACAGCATACAGCAATCCAAACGTAACCCAAGAAGTGTACTTGGGAAGATGGTGAATCGTTGATCATTTTCTGCAAATGAAAAAAACTCCACCAGTAAGGAAATAGTTATAATATTTCTCCTCAAACTAAAACAAACTTTTTACAAGACTACATACCAATTTTGCACTCTACAGATTGGACCTTCAAGATACAGTTTCAATTTGATCATATCAAAAGGGCAAAAGGAACCATTGTTTTAACAAGATGTTTTGGTTTTATGTTGCAGTTCAGAAACCTACCCAACTCCAGCACTGTATCAGAGTTATGCTAACAGTTAAACCATATTTGAAAAGCTTTATTTGAAAATCTGCAAACAATTCAGTCATATTTGAAAAGCCCTGGCATATCTGAGTTGCAGTTTTTTCAAAGACATTAGAGAAACATGAACGATGCATTAAACAGACGGTAGTACTAAGAACTATCCTCGACCTCTTGTCATCTATTATGTATATCAATTTGTTATTGATTCTTTCTCTCTTTACTTGTGGAAGTGATAAGAACCTACAGTAACATCATGGTGAAAGGGAAGAATTCTAGTCTAACAGTGCAACATTGTTTTGTGCATATGCCTTGTAAGTAGTCCTTTATCCTTCATTGCCTACACAGAAGAGGCATTTATTTATGTGAGTGCTATAAAAAAGAAAGAAAATGTGAAATTGCTAAGCTGTTTGAAGTTTGAATTCTAATTGCTGACAATATACTAAAACTTGTCATTTAAGAAAACAAAAACGATAGTCTTAAATTCTTACAGAAACCACAGAATGGAAGTGCTATATTTTCAATGGCACAGACATAACGATTAAGAGGCTCAGACATGGTTTATGCTTAAGTTTCTCACAATCTATTTTATTAAGTTCCACTTAACAATATTTATTTGCACTACAAAATCTTCTATTAGTATTAACTAATGTATACTTGATAAAGATTTACCTATGCAATAGCAGGATTTTTTCGGAGTATTCTTCTGTATATAAGTGTTTAGACTCTATTGTTCCCATGGTCCTTTCTTTTATCTAAGTTTTCTTCAGACAGGAGTGACCCAAGTGAAAAACAGCTGTATTATGTAAATACATTTACATAGAAAGTATAAGACAAATAGAGCATGGACAAACATCAAACAACGTACGAATTTGAATGGATCAATCTCTTCAAATTTTCTGCAAATACACAACTCATGTTTGATATTTAATCCAAAGTGGAATGTACAAGAAAAAAGACACTGCAAACTTCCCTGTGATCAGCATATTCAGTCGACACCTGATATAAATGGTTTGTGTCTCAGCTCAAAAAAAAATGCCAATGGATAAATTTGTTATCAATAACATTCATATAGAATTTACAAACGCACCATTGGCCCAGTTATTCCAAGCCTACCTTTACCTTTACTTTTACTACAAAACTTTAGAATTAAAATCCAAAAAAAATTAAGCAGCATACCTACAAGCAATTTAAAGTGGGAAAAGAAATTTTGTTACAAACTAAGCCTTAATTAAGAGAAAAGTAAACAGAACCACGTTAGGGTATTCTCTTATCCATCTCCTTCTGCATCTGATTCAAGGCGAACAAGAATCTTAAGATTTTAATTGTTGAGCAAACTTAAAGCTGGCTTAGTATTTCAATGAATTGCAGAAATAGAAGACTCCAAGCTCCCTGCCACCTTAATGATAAAACTTGCTCACCAAAATTGAACATTGTATGTGCACACTACTATAGTAATAACTGAAAGTGGAAACCTCAGACAAGTATCGTTGATAAAGACCCCAAGCTTAAAATGTATATTGTCCAAAAGACAAACAGTGCACTATTATAGAAATGCCTTCGTTGATTTGACATGTTTATCTACATTTCTAATCATCAAAAAGCAAAAAGGAAGTGACCTTAAGTTAAAAAGACAATATGCAAAAGGCAAAAAAATGGTTGTAGTAACCATACAGGCCTGAACAGATGTAAGGTGCATGCGGCCAGCTCGCATGCAACAGGGAAGGAAGCAATGCTATCCATATATGAAACAGTTTTAAGCCTGTAAGCTCCTTCAAGTCTTGAATCTCTAAATCCCAATGACCACCAGTTGTAAGAATCGCAAAGTGGCTTCACTGCTCCACCTGCCTTCACCGCTGCCTTCAGTTGAGCTGCACCTTGCCTTTGTGCTTCTTCAGCTGCCTTCTTTGTTCTCTCATACAGCTCCCTCTCTGCTGCGACTCCTAGTCTCACTCCCATCCATGACAAACCTTCATAATCCATGATAATACTTTCTTTGGAGC
>VDFB02297255.1:0-19099 GCA_007258455.2 Sequoia sempervirens | reverse complement strand
TTGCACTACAAAATCTTCTATTAGTATTAACTAATGTATACTTGATAAAGATTTACCTATGCAATAGCAGGATTTTTTCGGAGTATTCTTCTGTATATAAGTGTTTAGACTCTATTGTTCCCATGGTCCTTTCTTTTATCTAAGTTTTCTTCAGACAGGAGTGACCCAAGTGAAAAACAGCTGTATTATGTAAATACATTTACATAGAAAGTATAAGACAAATAGAGCATGGACAAACATCAAACAACGTACGAATTTGAATGGATCAATCTCTTCAAATTTTCTGCAAATACACAACTCATGTTTGATATTTAATCCAAAGTGGAATGTACAAGAAAAAAGACACTGCAAACTTCCCTGTGATCAGCATATTCAGTCGACACCTGATATAAATGGTTTGTGTCTCAGCTCAAAAAAAAATGCCAATGGATAAATTTGTTATCAATAACATTCATATAGAATTTACAAACGCACCATTGGCCCAGTTATTCCAAGCCTACCTTTACCTTTACTTTTACTACAAAACTTTAGAATTAAAATCCAAAAAAAATTAAGCAGCATACCTACAAGCAATTTAAAGTGGGAAAAGAAATTTTGTTACAAACTAAGCCTTAATTAAGAGAAAAGTAAACAGAACCACGTTAGGGTATTCTCTTATCCATCTCCTTCTGCATCTGATTCAAGGCGAACAAGAATCTTAAGATTTTAATTGTTGAGCAAACTTAAAGCTGGCTTAGTATTTCAATGAATTGCAGAAATAGAAGACTCCAAGCTCCCTGCCACCTTAATGATAAAACTTGCTCACCAAAATTGAACATTGTATGTGCACACTACTATAGTAATAACTGAAAGTGGAAACCTCAGACAAGTATCGTTGATAAAGACCCCAAGCTTAAAATGTATATTGTCCAAAAGACAAACAGTGCACTATTATAGAAATGCCTTCGTTGATTTGACATGTTTATCTACATTTCTAATCATCAAAAAGCAAAAAGGAAGTGACCTTAAGTTAAAAAGACAATATGCAAAAGGCAAAAAAATGGTTGTAGTAACCATACAGGCCTGAACAGATGTAAGGTGCATGCGGCCAGCTCGCATGCAACAGGGAAGGAAGCAATGCTATCCATATATGAAACAGTTTTAAGCCTGTAAGCTCCTTCAAGTCTTGAATCTCTAAATCCCAATGACCACCAGTTGTAAGAATCGCAAAGTGGCTTCACTGCTCCACCTGCCTTCACCGCTGCCTTCAGTTGAGCTGCACCTTGCCTTTGTGCTTCTTCAGCTGCCTTCTTTGTTCTCTCATACAGCTCCCTCTCTGCTGCGACTCCTAGTCTCACTCCCATCCATGACAAACCTTCATAATCCATGATAATACTTTCTTTGGAGCTTCCAACAATTTCTCACTTCACAAAATACATTGCCCTACTGAAAATCATTATAAACCCCAATTCCAACCCCCTGTATACACTCAACCACCTATCCCACAATGATCCTTACTCGAATCTATTACCTACCCATTTGACAACCCAGAAATTACACCATTCCAAAAATCACCTATACACACAACACGAGCCCTCCCCAAAAACCCTCAGAAACTCCACTCACAAAACCCACATATATACACAAACAAATTCAATAATCAACACCATTAAGAACTACTGCTTACCCAAATCATAAAATCATAAATTACTCGAACCCAAATCATAATATCAGAAATTATCCAAACCAAACTAATCACAGCATCTATTCGTCCTCCCCAAAATCCCCAGAAACCATCGTCTCCGAACGCTACAAGCACACACCCACCTATCCAATAATCATCATCATTAACAACTATTGCTTAAGTAAATGATAAAATCATTAAATACACAAACCCAGAGAATCGCATCATCCCATTGTCAACCTTCCCCTATTTTTAAAAAAAAGAAAAACCATCTCCAAACCCTACATATACTCACCCGCCAATCTCATAATCATGGCCATTAAAATTCATTGCTTAACCAAATCAGAGAATCAGAATTTACACCGCCCCAAACAATCACATCATCAATCTGTCCAAACACACCACGTTGATCCACCTCATTATCCACAAATCAAACACTTCAGAATTTAAAATAACAACAAAAGAAGCATCCCTGCATCCCTGCAAATCCAACTTTTAAAGCATAGAATTTTTAAGTTTGTCAGGTCAGTCAATTTCTAGTCAAATAAGGAATATAAGGTCAATGTGAGACCGCCATTAAAAAAATAGTAAAATAACATTTTCACAAAGTTCATCATTAGTTTACTTTGCAGGTTAATGTTTATGTTTCTGACGGTTAACAGACACTGTTGGATGTCCGCAGGTTTTAAAAAATAAGTTGCCTTTTGTAAAAAGATGCGATTAAAATATTTATTTTATTCCTGCAGCGGCGGCGACAGGATTTGCACGCTGAACGTACAATTTTTTTGTGGGCTTTCAAAAATCATAAGGATTTGTTTAAGTGTTTTATGTAGTGTATTCTCTTTCAGAAGTTGTGTTTATAATCATGAACTTCCCGTCACGCGCAGACACAGGGATTGAAGTGGAGGAAAGTCTGTTAAATGTCGTGACTAAATTATGTGTAATTGTCTGTTTTGCCCTGTCCGGACTGTTAACGGTATTCCCGACATCCCTGTTTGTATATTCTGCAGAAATTTTATCCGTCGATTGACGGCCAGGACGGCCTCGATGGGCCCACTCATGTGAATGATGTTTTCGAGGTTGTTAGTAAAGCATTTGTTTTATTGGTGACCCATATCATGACAAGTATAAAATAATTCTTTCCTTCAAATTCAGGAGGGACCGACCTGCAAATGTAACCTCCTTCAGGTAACCTGCCAAGGTCATAGGGTTACATTTTGTTCAACAAATGATTAACCTTTGGTTGGGTATGTAATCAAGGTATGGATGATTCTTTCCTAAAATTCAAATGAGTTTATCAATCTTATTACTTCAAAATGATTAAGGTTGGAGGGGTGTTTGACCTGGAGAATATATTTATTTTGGGTATCATAATGTTTAATTTATTTTGTTTTGTATATAAGTTGATTTAAATATGAAATTTATGAGATAATTATTTTTATTTTCAATTTTTAATGGTTTGGATCAATTTTTCCTAGAGTTATTATTGTAGTTTAGGCTACATTATGGATGTAGATGTGTCTCTTCGATCAGACTACATCTATGGTCTAGTCCTCCAATTCAACTTTCATCTCTTGCTTTTCTAAATTGACCTTTTGAACAACTTATTTGTTACTCAATTTGTGTGCCAAAAAATCTTCAAATTGAGCATCTAGGATAATGTATTTAAGGATAGTCCTAAGACATTAGTTATCATCAAATCTTATTTACATAACATAATATAGAGACTCACAACTTGCATCAGCATTTGCATTAATGGATGGTACACTATCAATGTAGGAGCATTTCAAGAGTCATGCAATCTTGCATAACCCAAAAATATAGATTTCATGTAGCTTGTCTTTTGGTTTGTTTGTTTGTTTTTTTTTTTTTTTGGTGTTGTATGTATGTTTGTACAAGTGTTATGGTTTGTGCATGAGGGATCCTATGAAGATTTATGCCCACATATAGGAGTATTTTGATTCCATGGTGATGTGATAGAGCTTCAATCACATGTCTCACCATGTAGGTTGCTGTTTTGGTTTTGTGTGGATTTGTTACATGATCTACGTGTGTGGTACAATAATAATGAATATTATGGTGTTTTGGTGTGGTGGTATATGAAAGTGATTACTTAAATTATGAAAATTTGAATAGTATTGAATGTGTTTTACCTTGAAGATGAAGCAAAATAGAGTAGAAATATTTGAATTTATGTATTATATTGCTTGATTTATATCTTTATGTGATACTAATTCAGTTATTGTTGTGTGCCTGAGTGCACTTGAGATGCAGGAGGTCGAAGACCAAGGGTGTGATTAAGGAGAGGAGGTTAGCTTCTTGACAGGACAAAGCAGGAAGTCCTCTCAATCACACACACGAGCACCTAGATTCATGTAGTATGCATTTAGGAATGTCAATTTTAGTGTGTTTGTTTTGAATTATTTGAAAATTAAATAACAATTAGTAAATTAAATAAATGATGAAATGAAAGCATGAAAAAGTAAAGGAATTAAATTTTAATTATAGTTAATTATAGATTTTGATTTAAATGCTTATGCATTCTATTCTTCTTTTAATTTGTGTTAATCTTTGATTTAATAAGTTAACTAATAGTTAGAAAATAATTATTTTATTATTGGATAGATATTTTCAAAGGGGGAATTTACATGCAATTAAATTAAATATTATTCTTATTTTAAAATCTAATATTTTCAAGATTAGGGTAGGAAATGGAAAAGTGAAATATTATTAAAAAGGGAAAAGAGTTCCCGAGAAGGCAACGGTTCTTGAAATCATTCTTGAAAATAAGCTCTGCAATTTTTTCTCTAATGGCTGCCAAGAAAATGTTCAATTTATCAAAATTAGAGGTTTTAGAATGAATCTTTGGGAAATAGAAGGAAAATGAAGAATTAGTGAAGCTACAGGAAAAGGAAGAAGAAAAAGTTTTTCAGAAAACCAATTCAAGAAGAGGCAAAGAGAAGAATTTGTCTAGAGAGCAACTTTAGCTGGAAGCGAAAAATATCCAGGGTTTCTATTTTCTTTTCATGAATCTTGTTTGAAAAATGATAATAATGATGCTGGAATTTAAATACTAAGTGCTTGAAATTGTTTGCAAAACTATGAAAATTTGGAAAATCTTTTCATACTTTTGTATGCATTGAAAGAAATTGCATGATTTCTTCATTTCCAGATTGGAGTTTCTCTTTTTAGCAAACTGTAGTTCATGATTTTGTTTTCGATTGCTAAATCTTTTATGCTTGAGATTCTCAGAAATATATATGCATATATAAATTTATATATTTTCATTTACCTTATAATCAATCAAAATTGTGAGAACTTCACATGAAATCTGCATTTTAATTAATGGGAGGTGTTGAGTTTCTTTACTGTATTGGGGAGTAAACCCTCATCCTCCCAACCCATAGAGGGCTAAAAGCACTCAGTGAGAGGGACAACACCCTCCATAGGCCAAGGTCTGTGGAGGAGGCACTCTGCCTCCTCACAAAATACTTTCCCCATGGGGATGACAACCCCATTTAATTTTAAACTATGAATTATGGTAACCCTTTAATTTATGCTTGGAAGTACACAGCCTATAATTTATGTATAAATTATATATATATATATATATATATACACACACACACACAACTATATATATATACACATACATATATATATACATCAAACAAACAAACACTCCATATTTGAGACTTTGAGCCAATGTAAAATTTTTCATTGCCTTTGCAATGTACGTAAATCATAGCACAGTGAAAATGTTCATAGCATGTTCTTTGTAAATTTATTATGCATATATATATAGATATATGTATATATATATATGTATATATATGTATGTATATATATGTATATATGTATGTATATATATATAAGCATATATGTATATATATATACATATATATGTATATATATGTGTATATATGTATATATATATACATAATAAATTATAATAAATATCTAATTAAATCAAGGATGAACTATTTATCTAAAAGTTAAAACTTAGAAAAGCAGAATAAATTCACATAAATAACTCTGTGTACAGTAGCAAACTTGTATTTATATGCAAATCTGGTAATTTACATTATTTTTCTTTTCTAAAACTGTTATTTTTATGAATATCGATGCATTGTATGAGTCACCATATATCATTTCTGCACTTAGTGAAATACACATAAGGCTATGTTAAATGCTGAAGATGAAACATTATAGCAAATGTAGATTATTGAAAACACATTAAAAACTAGTGAATTTTCTTAAAAGAGTAGATTTCTTTTTCTGAATCTATTAAGTCAATTTACTTTGATCAAGCTATTTTAGAAAACAAAACTTGGATTGTTTTGTTTAAATTAGTAACTTTAAATAGAAATACATATAGAAAAATTTCTCATACTAAGTGAATGCATGAAAAGCTATTTTGATAATCTTTGTGTGAACATTGGAAAATGACGAAATTTCTTTGGAATTAGAAATGTGTAAAATTGAATGTGAACTTAGATGGAAAATGCATTATTTACTGTATTTTGAGAAACTTTTGGGATAGGATGCCAAAGGTGGATCCATAGAGATGGTAGTTTTACCTTTTCTAAAACTATCATTTGTTTTATTTATGCTTGGCCAAGCACATACACCATTGAAATAGATGGAATTAAAATCCTAGAACTAAATGAATATAGGTCTCTACCACCTCCTGTTTGCAAGAAATATGTGATTCTCATGTTAGGAATGCATATAGGCATCATGCTTGCATCGAGAGTTCCCTTCTACGTTGTTGTTTTAGGTTGCTAGGCTCCTCATGTAGGGCCAGAGATTTCTTCGAGTTAGGGAGAAACCCAGGGAGGTCTTGTACTTTGTGGTTGGGTGGAAAAGGTGCCTTAATCACACTCTTGGCCCCAACTTGTAAGAAGACCTGCGGTGTCACGGCAGTTGAGGTTCAGAGGTTTATATGCTATAAATGTATTCATGTATTATTGTGGATGGCTTGTAAAGCCCACTTGTAAATATAACTCTATTTGAAAATTTAGTATTGTAACATTGAAATAGATGTAATGGAATGAAAGTTTTGATGTAACATTGAAATAAATGTATTGATTGAAAGTTAATGATGTATATGAAACTTGAATGAATTTATGGAAACTCATGGATATGCAAATGGAATTTACATATGAATCATTGCAATGATCTTTGTTGTTAATGCAAATTACTTCTTTTGCATACATGGAATGAAATTTATTGCTGAATTTTTCCTTTTTGAGCATTTATGGAAAGATCTTGATCTATGCATCGTTTGCTTTTAATATACTTGGAATGCAATCAGTTTTGGAAAATTATGTGGTTTTATGAACATCATCTCTCGAGCATTACACACCCCTAAAGTTCTAGTTGTGCACATATATTTTTATCTACGTGTACACAAGTTATTTGATAACACAATTGACTTTAGAGCTTGCATGCAATGTTTTCACTTCATGCAAATGATTTTGCATATATACCCTATGACATTGTTGACTTTAGATCTTGCATATAGTGTTTCATTTCGTGCAAAGTATTTTTGCATGCACACGCTTGATTTTGTCAATGTGGCAAAGATGTAATAAACCACTAATGAGATCAAGAAAATGTTTTATGAGCTAATCATTAACTAATGAATATAATCCATGACATCTTTGAACTTGCTATTTTCTTGGGCATAGTAACTAGTTTTGATTCTTAGAAGGTGAACCAAGTGTTTATACCAAGTACCTAATTCTATTTATAACACATTAGATTCTAAAGATCAATTGGAGAATTTTTCTTTAGATACAAACACAGAGAGTCTAAGGCACCACATGAAAGGAAATTTGAAGTCATAATAACTATTTCCATATAACCCCATGAGAGAAAAATATGCAAATAAGTATTTGAAATCCACAATGCAAAGAATAAACAAACATACCATCAAGATGACATGAGTTGTACCTTGGGAAGACCCTTGTGAGGGAAAATCCAACCTCCAAAAGCACTTACACACTCAATTTATTATTTCATGAACAAAAGTTATAGTACACTTGTAGAGTCTACATGAATACTTCTAAAACACCAAGCTCCCTTGTTGCACTCCATGTGAACAAGCAAATGAGAATCATGTAGCCACACATTCCAATTCATGCTTCCTCTCCTCACTTAAATGTCCTACAAGAAATGCTCAATCAACCTTAGCCAACAAATACTTAAGCAACCTCAACAACTACTCATGTGCTTGCTTTTATAGAAATAAGCTTGCTCAAAACCAACAAGTGGTATTACATATGCCATATGTATAAATACCATGAACTTACAAAATCATGCCCCCCTCATTTTCTTTTTGGTACTAATTATTTCTAATATTAAATATGTTTTTTTCAATTTGCAACCCACATTAAATATTTATCTCAATGTTACATGCAACATATAAAGTATTTCCAAGAATGTCTAACCCATGTGATATACACATCCCTAGATTCTATAGGTGCACCAAAAATAATATTAATTTTTATATTATAAACATAATACATGGTGAACATCACACATTTTCCCAACACCACAATCTTAACAATAGAGTTGAAATTTTATCATGTTGGAGTATTTGTATGTTTGTAATATTCTTGTGAATGGGTAACTTATGATTTGTAATCTCTTATCATGCTACAAGTGAAAAATCATGTTTTTGTTTCTTTGAACAATACTTTTGTTATGTACTCTACGTGTCTGTTAATTGGTTGTTCATTTGGCCCATTTTTGGTGTTACCTTAATTGGTATAAAAGCAAGTGTTTTAAGTCTTAAAAGAGGTAAGTTATTCTCTACAACTAAAACCAACCTTATTTGTGTTACATTGTGGGTGGCCTAGGAGTGAAAACAACTTAGAGAGTTGGAAGTAGAGGTAGAAAAAACAAAAGAACATTGTCTAATAATGGTGTGGACGATACATCAAGAGTCATTTAAACAAGGCTCAAATTCATTGAGACCATGTAAATATGAAAAACATTTGTGACAAAGGATCTTAGTGGACAAGAGAATGGATCATGAAGCATATAAAGGTGGTGTTATAAGTTTGAAGGATGAACTCAATATAGAAGATATATTTTTGTAGCCTGGGTGAAAGCAAGGAGCAAACTAATATTTCATCTCTTGGGCTACTAAAGAAGCTTAAATTAAGAGGAATTATTTTATTAGATCATTGAGACAAATACGTAATGCGAGTTTGAATTACTAGAGGAACCTAACCATGTGAGTTATGTTTTCATGAATTTAAAAGGGTGTGTTTCTTTGTGTTAGGACTCAATCCAAAAAAGTTGTGTTTAGGGCGCAAAATGTAAGATCTCTCAATGAGATCACATGGTCACCAAGTTAAAGGGTAAGTTCATGATTTTCAACTACACTTTGGACTTATTGAAGAAGCTCCATAACTTACACCAATTAGATACATATGTGAAGGAACACATTCAAGAGTTGTATTGATTAAATATCCACGTTGATCATGTGGAGTCCATGACATAAATAAAGTTTCTAGTAATTTAGGTGGTTTTCACACTTCAATCTAGGATGAGATTTGTTTGCTACAAATTCATTTCATAGGGGACACAAAAAAACTCACACTCATCATGGAGGATAAGTTGTCTTGTAGATAATAGAGCATTCAAAAACAAGGGTAAATGTGGAAAAGGAAAGGGGTGGAAAAAGGAAAAATTATGTGTAGAAGTAAACTATTGAATTCGATGGTAATACACAGAGCTTAAAGGATGAGTAGACCTCCAAAAAAGGTGGAGGAAGAGGAAACAAATATTGTGAAAAAGGATTTAGTGGGAATTTCTTTAGGTGTGTATGAGTAGTTCATTTTGTGTTTGATTGTTTAGACATTGTGTGAGAGCAATGTCATATAAAGAAACATTTGCATGTTACACAAGTAGAAGAAGAAATTAGTAGTGAAGTAGAAATCATTACCTTGGATGCTAGGGAAAACTTGATGATGCACAAGGTTATTCCAAAACATGTTAAAGAACCATGGCTAAGGAAGATCATCTTCCACACTAAGTGCAAGTAAAGAAGGAAGTGTTATATTTGATCATTGATGATGATGTGGATGATGAAAATGTGAATCATGAAAAATAGTAACAATACAATGCAAGTACCAAATTCAAACTCAACAATCACTCAATAAAGCTCAAGATCTATGCCAAAATAAAATAATAAACAATTATAGCATAGCAAAGACCTTGATTTTCCCCATTGTTTCTTTGATAGTAGCTTGAATGCTTGATATGTGGGTTGCACTTCAAAATAGCATGCCCATGATAACACAATGATAGTATGATAGCATGGAATTGCAATGATCAAGGATAGATAGATAGGATAGCCAAGATAATAAAAGATAGTTATATCATCTTTCCAATATAATGGGAGTGCTTGATTTATTGTGATCTTGACATTGATCTCTTGATAATGTACTCTAGCTCTTGCTTGATAATAATAATGCTCTATGGAATCATGTGTGAATATTCGAAGGGTTTTATTTAAATGATTCACTTGACATTTGATCAATGGTGGAGATTAATTGGAAAGATCAATGAATAGGAAAAATTGAGATATGGTAGGAGCTATAATCTAGTGAATAGAAAGATTAAATTAAATATTATTTAATTAATATGGAGAAGAAATGATAAGGCAATGATAAGATAAAATATGAAAAATGCATTAATCATTTTTAGGTGTCTACAAGTGATAATTTACAAATAAATTTGTTTTCACATAGATGGTTTAGAAATTGGGGTTGAAAATTGTTACACGCCATACAAATCTTCTTGGTTGTAGAAGGAATGACAAATCCCCATGACAAAGTAATGTTAGATTTCATTTCAAATAGGAGGATATGTGGATGAATTATGGTGTGATTAGATCCCAATGGATGCATGTTATGTGTTGTTGGGTAGACCTTTGTATTACAATATATGCACACCATTAATGGAGGAAGAACAACTTCACCATCATGAAAAAAGGGAAGAAATTTTAATTATTATTGATGAAGGTGAAAGAAGAGTGTGTAGAGGGAAAATTTATGTTTCATATTCATAAATGAGTTTCTCAAGGAGGTGAGGGACTCAAAGGACTACTTTTCACTAGTAGATAATTCCTTTGAACAAGAATATGTTGGTATTATTTCACCCATTGATGTTCTAGAGACATGTGTTGATATTCCATCTCCATCTACTATTGTATCTGATGATGCTTATGTTGCCATAGTTTTGGCTTCTTGTGATTCAGTGCAACAAGAAATTCACTATCTTCTAGATACATCTACTTGGGATGAGTACTTGACAAACATTGCTGGTTTATTTTTTGAGTCCTACATTTTAGATTTGGGAGGCACCATTGATTGCATACATCTTCTCTTTGATGGATATAATCCTTCTTTAGTTGTTGTGAGGGAACACTTTGACTCTCTTTTTCAGTCTCTACATGATCATTCTTCATAGTTTGACATGAGTGTGGATTAGTTTGAGTAGCATTCAAAGGAGGCTTTTGTTTCTTTAGAGGAGATATATTTGTCTTTGTATTGTGCTATACAATCATTTCTAGGATATTCTAGATTTTCATCTTCTGCAATGTGGTCTAGAATACTTGTTTCGAGTGTGTCAGCTTTCAACATTGAATTGGAGACACTTGAGTAGAATTTAGAGACATCACACATCATTTTTCTTCCCTCATCTTCCTTTCAAGAATGGTAAGACATCCTGCATACCATCTTGGTCTTTTTTCTTCCTAATGGGAGAAAAGTTGTTCGACATGATTGGATCATCTTTGAAACATTCAATGTTGAGCATCTACCATCATTGAAGGAGACTATACATCGAGGTTGGTTGCATGGTCTCTCTTCTTCTCTCTTATGAAGGGGAATTTTTTCCACGTGGGGTTTTTTCCTTCTCATTCTTCAGTGAGAGCATTTTATTTTCAACTATTTTGGGAAGAAGTTTTGTCCCATTGGGTTTTCTCATTTTCTTTATTTATGAGAGATTGCATTTGTACATGGGTACCTAACATGGCCTCGTAGTTGGGACCTATCTTTGTCTCATTTGTATTTGTTTTCTCCTCCCTAAGTTTCACTTAAGCGGGGTGTTCTTGTGACTTAGGTGTTTTACCTAACTAGTTCATCTAGTAGGTCCTATTCACATGTTAATGTTTGTGTCCTAAGTCATTTAGTATCAGTTTTATCATGACAGAGGACCAAGACACTTGTCATGATCTTTTCTAATCCTATGTATCACCTTGGCTATATAACCAAGGGGTCTCATATGTAAATCATAACAATCATACAATCATAATTTATCATATACATCATTTGATAGAATAGGATTATTCTTTCATAGCTGATCTCTCTTATGTTTTCATGAATTTTGTAGATCTTGGGTGGCTATAATCTTTAACCAAATATTGCATGATGTAGATTATTCTATACCAAATCTTTCATCCCTTACATAAGGATACAATAAATCTTATCTAGAAACAAATATGATGAGAGAAACCACTCTTGGTACACAATAGAAAAATCATTTATTTGAATGAAATTATAACAGTAGGGAATAAAGAAGAATGGAATTCAAATTTGTAAAAAAATTAAAGGAAGCAAGCCTTGGAGAAATCTACAATGTGGGTGGAAGGTATACAATCTAGTGGATATAAGGTTATTCTATTAACTTTTGAGTTTTTAGGTCAATAAGAAATTCATCTTAATGGAGTTAAAGAGAAAGAATCACTAGTTGAATACACAAGTGGGAAATTTGTTCCCTTGTATTCCACATCCATCAATATTCCCATGATTAATAAATTATAGGGTATTTTTGAAAATTAGATGTTGATCTAACATAGGCATCAACTAAGGTTTTACTTGAATAAGGGAAGGTAATAAATTTTACTATATTTCTGTTATCAAAGATTTCATGCTTCATGTCATATCATGGATACATTGTTATCATCATGGGAAGCATCAAAATAAAGGTGAAAGAGTTCAAATAGTCCTTCCATAATATAATGGAATCTAAATAGTAAGCCAAGACACATGAAGAACAATGTAGAAACATCACCTTGTGTTTTAAGAAAATAATTACAAAGGGAAATTATTAGGGAACACATGAAGTATAAATATTTGATGGATTTGATATCCTTGTTGTTGATGAATTTATCATGTCTTACATAGGGATTAGTAGACAACTTATTTTAGACACAATAAAGCATAAGGTATGTGATGAACTCTATGTTGAGAAACCTAAATTCATTATGTGTGTTCAATGGTTGCATTCCATGGGTGGCATTATAAAGAATTAGCATAGTATGGAACTTCATAATATGTCATCAAGATAATTATCAAATAAAATATTTCAACAATCCATAGAATTAGAAATTGGTGGTAAGAAAGCCATCGTCATCCCTTATTTCTTAAAAAAATATTTGAGTATAAGCCACCATCAACTTTGTGTTAGCAAGGGATATAGGCACAAGACATCTTTCAAAGTCCTTATGGGTCACTGTGAGTTTTTCATCATGTCATTCAAACTATTTAAGGCACCAACCACTTTCCATTTCAAGGTAAATCATGTGTATTCAATGACTAGATGAGAGGCTTTATTTTCATAAATTGTAATGATTTGTGGATGTGTAGTAGACCATGAAATGATCATCTAAGGAACCTAAAATTGATCATTTGAATTTTAGATCCATAATATCTATTTGTCAAAAAAATTAAGTGCAAGTTCACCTACATTAATGTTCTAGGCTTGGGCCATACTATTATTGCTCCAAGAATGCAATAGAATAAG
Source organism: Sequoia sempervirens (assembly GCA_007258455.2). Classification (NCBI taxonomy): domain Eukaryota; kingdom Viridiplantae; phylum Streptophyta; class Pinopsida; order Cupressales; family Cupressaceae; genus Sequoia; species Sequoia sempervirens. The sequence goes on along the minus strand of VDFB02297255.1, from coordinate 5,610 downwards.
AAGAGAACTCATTTTCTTCTAGTTTGAGATTTCTTTGCTAAACTAACCCCATTGATGAGATTCTTGAATTTATGTAGCCCTGATAGAAGGGTTGTTAAACAATTCTTACATGTAGCAACGCCCTCCACTGACATGACAAAAAGGATATTTTTGAGGGATAGAGCACAAGGAGTATTTGATAAGTGTAAGAAGGTAATCAACTCATGTAACATATTCTCCTTTTCATATTTATTGCATCCAAGTGTGGTAGGATGTGGCATTTCAGAAGAAAGCACGGGGACCATTTTTATGTAGAAATGGAACACCAATAGAATTAAGTATGATAATTTGAAAGAGTTAAGAAAGGGTTTTTCTAGTTATGATAGGGAGAATATGTCCATTAGGTCTATTTTGGTGAAACTCAAACCTCACTTGGTTTATGAAAATTATGGATTAATTACTCTAATCAAAATATTCAAACCAAATAATAGTTTTGTTACATACTCAATGCTACATATCAAGGCTAGTGATAGAGAGAGAAGACTTTCCAGTTACTATCAGTAGGGATTATTTTATTTGATAGGTGTTGGGTTTATCCCTAGTATAAGTTATTAGGCACCAATAATTGTACAAACATAAATGGTTAATAAGAGGGTAGAATTTTTTTTTAAGGAATATATTTTAGAACAAAAATCAACAAGGGTTATACAATTTAATTTAAAAGAGTGTGGTCACATTCCCCAACATCTAAATTTTGGCATGATTTCATTCATGGAATTATTTTTCCATGAAGCACTAAATCATATTGATTTCATGTTCACATATAGAAGGGCAATATTCATGAGGATAAAATTCCATCATGATCATAAGGGTTGTAAGATAAAAAGGGTAAACAATCATAGAATATCTAGTTCATTAGAGAAACAAACCTACAAAGGCTACTAGTAATGAAGAATCATGTGACCTAGAACACTCTAAAGTTAAATTTATTGTGGATGATTTTTTTTGGGAAGGGAAGACTTGTAATGTCCCCTTTCAATCAATTTGTGTTTATGGAACAAAGGGCCAAACCCTATCTCCAATGACCTAAGACATGTCTTAAGAATGGTTTGCCACCATTCCCCATATGCTTACCAATGTGTTAGAAGTGGAAAATGTCTCAAAAATTCTATGTGGGGTGTTTCTAGTAGTATCTATATGTGTTTATAGGTTATTATACTTTCAGATTTCATCACCTTGGAATGCATTTTTGTCTAATTCCAACTTCTTCTTGGTTCCTACTAGACTCTTAGACTTTTCCACCTAACATACATTTTTTCTAAACCCCACTCTTTCCTTTACCCTTATCAACAATTTAAATTTTTCCCTATAAGCATGACTTCCCTTCAATTCCCAGCCCCAACTTATGGCATGTGTCATGTAGTATCCATGACCCCCAAACTCTGACATTCTTTCCTCTTGATATGACATAGAAGTGCCATTAATGCCAAATTTGACTATGCAACTTCCCATAATGGTTTTCCCACCCAAAAACATTGTTTTAGATTAATGGGTGTAAATTCACATGTACACATAGCATTGGATGTGAAAATTACATTTTTTTTATTAATGTGCTAGTTGAGGGTGGTCATCATTTCAACAGATTTTGTGGGCTCTTCTCCACCTTGGACACTAAAAATAAAACACACCATTAATGTTGATGATGTTTGTGTAAATTTATTGGTACATTTGAAGGTTATCAAGAGTGAACACATCCATTTGAAGGATCATTAACTATTCTACACACTGAAACCCTAGCCAACATTATTTTGAGCACTAGTTTTTGAATAGTAATATCTGAGGATGAAAACAATTAAAATTGTAGAAGACTAGTGTAAAAAACCCTTTGGTTTCCTAGGAATGAGGACAAAACCATTTTACCTAGTAGGTTAATCTTACCCAAAGGTAAAGTGTGTGAGCTTCAAGGTTTCAGATCTTTATTTGTGTGGAGTTACATAAGATTTCTATTGTTGCAAGGTCGAGTAAGATATTGTTAAATCATTAGAGCTACTATTGTAGTATTGCAATGTATTTTAGATTAGTTTAATTTAATTTCACAATGTTAGTTTTGTGTCATTTTGTTGTTTGTTGTGGGTCTTGTGTATACAAAATTATGCAACTATATCCACTATTGTGCAACATGTTTTGTGATTAGTTATCTGCCAACTTCATTTATTGGTAAGCCAAGTGTATTATAGACACATTTGATATATATAAAATGGGGGTTTTGATGTTTACCTATAATCTAGTATCTTCATTATTTAATTTGGGTATTAAGGTTGATGTAAATATATGAAAATATATCAAGATTCTCTTTAGTTGAGGGTTAAATATTTAATATGTAGTCTATATTCTATTTGTGAACTTGACTACTAATATTAGGGTTTACTATTAATCATGCAAATGTAAAGTAAACTTATGGGTTGACCAATTTTTGGTATAGCTAATTAGAGTTGTTAATTTAGGGTAAAATATTAAATTTTGAAGTATAATACTAGGTCAATAATGATCTTGAGTCAACATAAATATAATCTAGATTTTTCTAAGGTTGTGGTTTTAAATATTTAAACCCAAAGTATATATTCTAATATAAAACTTAACTTCTAAAGGTTTTCATTAAATATTTCCATAATGTTTTCCCTAGGAAGTTACAAAAGAGAAATACAAAAGCATCACCTACTAATTTAGCAAAACAACTACAAATGCACGATATTTAGAAACAAATGTAGGTTGATATTGTTGATGGGTTTAGTATCATTGTTGTTGATAAATTCATCATGTCACACACTTGGATAAGTAGACAACTTAATTCAACCATGGGAAAGTGTAAGGTATGTGGTGAATTCTCTATGGGAAAAATTAATATAATTATATGTGCTCAATGGATATATTCCATGAGTGATTGCCTATAGAATTCTCAATCTAGAAAGGTAATGTTTAGTTTTTAAGGATAATATATGGTATTTGGAGGCACCTCTAATGGAACTCTTGGAGTAGTCATGGATAAACAAAATTTTAAAAGGAAATTTTTTTTGGACAACAAGAAGCATGGTGATGGAAGTCATGTATATTATCTATTTTTATGGTGAGCATTCCCTTACCACTTCTTATTCCTCAAATAAAGATTTGAAAACAAGCTACCAAAATATTTGAGTTTGCAAGGAGTATACACACAACCTCTTTCAATTATCTCATACTTCACATTGATTTCTTGATCAAGCTATCCAATTTGAACAATTACCCTATTGATTTAAACTTCAGGATGAAATAAGTGGATAAGAAGAGGATTCAAATTTTTATAGTTTGGGCATTCTCTACTACACTAAATTTGTTAAGAATACTATTTATCCTATACATTAATAATAGAAAGGTTCATAAGGGATTCTCACATACAAACACCCTTAACCAACAAGGCAAAGAAAGGAGTTGTTGTATGAATGAATAAAATATAAGTAGCTAATGATCATATTGAGAAGGGAATTGGTTCATGTTTATATCCTTTATTTCATGTTTCTCACATCTAATTGTAGGGGAATGTAATATTTTAGAAGAGGTTATGTAGGCCATATTAATACAAGAGGGTCACTCCATAAAAATTAAGAGCATGAAGTTTAAATATTTAAAGGTGGATCCCCCTATGTATGATGAGCAGGTTTTTTTCATCATCTATGTTTTTAGAAAATTCATAGATTCTATTTATAGTGAATGTGTGCTAGAGGTAAATTACAATGGATTAAGGGTCTTCTTCAATCAACTTGATTGGAAAGAAGAACAACATGAATGGGTAATAAAAATCCAATTTTATGATTATGATATAGAATACATGAAGGAGAAAAATATTTTTTTGTTGATGACTACTCTATGCTACCACTTCCTTTCTCTCGTGATGCTACATTTGGTGGTTGGAAGATTTCCATCATGGGAGAATATTCCAAGAATACCTTGATTGCTAACATCATAGATAGAAAGACAAAGAATAACCAACACATGCTAGTAGATGGTCCTATTTGATAGGAGAAAAAAATCTCTCAAGTGTTGGGTTCTAAGATAAAATAAAATATTTTAGAATCTTTGTACAATACCACCAATGAGATACTCTAGATCCAATAATTCTAGTTGTATATGTCAAGTATTATCATGGAGGAAATTTGGAGAGGAGGATCTCAAACACATTAGAGGGAATATCACCCACCAATAGAATAAATGAGAGCATGAATTTCTAGTAGTTTTCTTGCAACCATTGCTTACTTATCAAAATTGGAATAGTTTGTTCATAGGCTTCATCTTGTTCTTCCCAAGGTGACATAGCTAATTATCATTGAGGTGATTAGGCTATATGAATCACCTCAATATTGTTTATGATATATGTAGCATGATGGTCAACTTATCTTAGCAAAAAATATTCTATGTGATAGATGCAATACTCAATTCTGATGTAAGTTATCAACTAACAAAAGATAGAAAAATGAAAATAGTGAATAAGTGGACAATTGAACCTTAGTGGAAAGATATTTTAGAACAAAAATCATCAATTTTTATAAGACTTCATTTAGAAGAGTGTCATCACATCTCCCAACATCTATATCTTAGCATGTTTTCATTCATGACATTGTGTATCTATAAAGCACTAACTCACATTGATCTAGTGTCCACAAATAGAATAGTGCAACTCATATTAGATGATTATCACAAGGATTAAATACCTGAAAGTAGATCCATCATAGAATATCTAGTTCAATGGAGTGACTCACTTACAAAGGCTACTACTAAGGAAGTATTCGGTGACTTGTATATTCCTAAAGTTGAATTACTTGAGGACAATTAATTTTGGGAATGAATTTTAATCAATTTATATTTGTGGAAAAAAGGAACAATCACTATCTCTAGTGAGATAAGCCAAGACCTACCAATGTGTTAGAAGCAGTAAATGCGTCAAAAATTCTAAGTGTGAGATGTTTATGGTTGTATATTTAAGTGTCTATAGGTTTTCAAACTTTCAAATTTCATCATTTTGTCATGCCTTCCATCTAAATTTGACTTCTCTTAGGTTTATGCTAGATTTTTGAGCTTTACCATATTGACATGATTTTTTGCCCAATTTCACTTCTCTATTCCAATCAAAGTACTAGACTTATCCATCCTAGCATCCCTTTCCCTTGCCTTGTTGGAGAGTTAAGCTTCCTCATATCGATATGCCTCATCTTCAATCCCCAAAAAGTGGTAAGATTCGTGTGATACCCTGACCCCCAAACTTTTAAATTCTTTCCTTTTTACATTGTTCACCTTACCTACCACCTACATGATCGAGAATGTCATTAATACAAAATTTTACTACACAACTTTTCCAAAAGAGATTTCCCTACCTAAAAAACCATTATTTAAAATTAAGGGCACAAACTTATGTGTACATATAGGATGATAACAACCATGTTTCATTAATATAATGATTGAGGATTGGTTACCATTTTAGAGTTTTTCACAAGATCTTCTTTGTCCTGCATACATAGATCAAAGGAGACCATTAATGATAATGACATCAAGGGCCAACAACAATATATCTCTTTCCTAGACTATTAGAATATGCCAAAGGAG
>VDFB02297254.1:0-11883 GCA_007258455.2 Sequoia sempervirens | reverse complement strand
TTTGTTACTTGAAGATATTACAATTACTTTTGCCAGTGGAAGAACTCTAGGGTCCCTAAAGGTAAATGTTAGATTGACACTCCCTTTCAAGGGAATATCCCTAGAAAGTGATAATGACTCATACTTCTCTAGTGAGATGGAAGGTAGGTAGTTATACTTGGCCTCCATCTTCATCTTCCTCTTCACATCGCTGATTAGAGAAAGTGCATGACTAAAATTTTTGGTATCACTCAACTAGAAGGAATTGTCAAAGTTGGTACCCTCTATTGTTCCAAAAATGGCTTCTCTTTCCTTCTTGGCCTTAAGGTATTGCTCATTTCCGATTACTAACTTTTGAGCCATTAATATGAGATGCACCATCCTAGCACAAGAATTTCCAAACATTACATAACATTGGATGTAAAGAATGGTGAAATCATAGGTTCCAAAGCTAAACCTTGTAGCTCTGATACCACATGTAACATGTCAACCCTTCAATGAAGTAAAAATTTGTAAGTTTTCACTTAGCGAGTATATCAACTATGTAACAAGTGATTGCAATAAAAAAAATTATTTTCTTTATTGAGAATATACACACAAAGATTCTATACCATAATACAATAAGGATTTCATTTCATTACAATGATTTCACAAGATACAATCATACATGAATGCATACATTTCCAAACATAGCTCAATGAGATTTGAAACAAATAGCTTAGAGACGATCACAAATCCTTCCTTTCAAATCTTGGTTCTTCTGTCGCCTGCTGTAGAGGAGAAGCATCACTCAAGTGCTTTTCCACCAACCACAAACTTTTATGCAGTCCCCCACACATCTATCATTCGATAGATGGCCCTTCCCTTCAATGAAGATATTGGTAGCATAACTAATTAATGACAACCAAATGAGCATAGTATTGTGTCCTACATAACTTGAACTTGTAAACCCACAATCTAGAACTAGCATGTAATACTAGATCACAGTGAACTAACAGTGGAGCCAAAGGTAGTCACACTACTTTGGCCAAAGTGTTCTCAAAAAATAATCCGAATGAAGGTCATCTATCACATACACTACTCTAGGCTGATTTGACTTAAGGCCATCTTAAACTATGCGTAGGTATTTCCTTCAATGGATAATCTATCACCCCAGAGATAACCTATCACCATTTCTACAAACCTGGAATAAACTTTAACAAAGTAAATACACAAGTTGCCTCCCATACTGGATAAACAATCCTAGGAGTAAACACAAGCTATTCTAGTTAAATCAATAACCTAGCTAAGATTAACTCATATGCCACTCATGTTTAATCATATCTAGTATGTAATACCTATGGTAAACACCAACCTCCTATTATGGAGTACATACAAGCACATGATAAAAACAACATAATAGCTTCTATTTCCTTTTCAAATCCATTCTAGTTTCTTTAAATGCAAGTACTCATAAAAGACAATTCAAGCAGTCATGGAGAAAAATCTTTCATAAATAAGATAACAAAGAAGAAATACCCTCATGCTTTTTTTCACTTATCCAATCAATTGACAACAATGTAGCTTCCCCAAACAACAACTAGCTTGTTTGTAACTTATCAAGAGATGTCACAATAGACCTCTATTACTCAATTTGGTAGAATACTTCTCTCAAATACTATCCTTACAAAATTATAACAAAATTCTCTCTCTCTCTCTCTCAAATAAAACTGAGTATAGATGATAATAATGTAGAGTAAAAAATTCTAGCAAAAATGCATCCTTCAACAAATGAGTTTTCCCTGTTGTTTATATAGCAGCAATGTGGCCTCACATCCTAAAAATTAGGCATTAGTTATTGTAAACAAATGCAAAGCATAGCCTGCTCACTCGACTTAGCAAAAAGGTGGCACAAGTATAAGAACTTACTCATCTATTTACAGCTATAGATCGACCTTGTTGATTGACAACAATAAAAGACTTATTCAAATCAACACATGATTGATATGGTGAAATTCAAATTACTCAAATAATGGACATCTACAAAAAATAGGTTTCGAAAGGTGGCACCAAGTAAATTCTCTCTATCCAATAGTTTGTGCGGTTTCTATCATATTTGAAATAGTCAACATCAAATATGCAACACCAAGTTTGCTTCAACCAAGTCTTGGAATGAGTCAACTTAGATAATAAATTAGTTTGGAAAAGTTGTCAAATTATTTACTCATCACCTTGCTTCACCTTTTACAGATGTTGGTTCAAGCTTAATGACATGGAACTTAAAGTTTACCAAGTTAAAGGAGAATCCAATAAAGGCGTCGACTAAGTCTTCACCATTTATCGACTTAATGTAGTGAGCTACATTGAAGTATACGTGTTCCACTATGTGTGGTAGAAAGAGTAAAACTTGGCCTCTCAAAATACAGTCACAAGTAACGTATATTCGACCTCTAATAATTGACCTCTATCATTTCTAATGATAGTTCATTTCAAGCAACAGATAATTTTATTTTAATATATATATGTATATGTATATATATCATAAGCTATTAATGTAAGTATACATTGAATATACAAATAAGTATAATCACGATAGCATTCAAATACTAATCACAATATATCAATTGTATATGTATATAATTATATGCCTCCATGTACATGTATATGTATGTATACATATATTGATACATCCATATGGGTATGTCCATTCGTCATTGTATGTGTGTATCGATACATATATTGTTATGAAATAACATGCACAATAGAAGAATATGATATGAAATATGCTGCAAATACTTGATAATAACTAAGAATAACAAGCCAATTCGAGGGGGAAAACCTCCAATTATCTCTAATGAGAACACACTTCACAACTTGATGATGAAACAAGACTCACAACCTCCTATATATACCTATTTATGCCTAGGATATCACCTAGGCCCACTTAGACACACATATATAAGTCTTAGGCTGACCTAAACAACTAAATAACAACATACTAATGATAATATGACTTAATTAGGAGTTAAGATAGCCACAAGTTGACTATTCATAACCTAATGTACACTAATATTAAGGGTGTAGCATGGCCCCCTTCTTCAAAGAAGCATTTTCCTCAATGCTAATCAAGTTTGGATTCTTTTGAATGAACTCCTTGTCCTCCCATGTGACATCTTCAACTAGTAAATTCTTCCATTGGATGAGATAATCAATGAGAGTTGTATTTCTCAGCTTTTTTGTGTTCGGATAAAATGCACTCGGTTCCAAATGATTCTTCCTTCATCAAAATCTATAGTTTTGTTTGAGTGGAATATTATGCCCAATCATCTTCTTCAAATAGGAAACATGAAAACCTGGATGTATCTTTGTTATTGGTGGAATTCTAGCTTTTAGGCAACACTACCGATATTTTGCATGATTTGGTATGGACCATAATACCTTGGAGACAACTTATTATTCTTTTTTTGTTTCTTTAGTGAGATTTTCTTATAAGGATTCAATTTCAAGAAGACCCAATCCCCAACATCAAAACTTCTTTCACTACGATAAGCTGGTCTCTCCGTTGTTCTCTTATCTCGATTTTGTGCCATACACCCTCCTTGAGTCCCCGAAGTACTTATTTGGTGAAGCAAGGGTCTTCTATCACTTAACCCTTGGGGACACCTTAATTGATGATGTGACGGAAGGAGGATGATATCCATAAAGTGCCAAAAATGGAGACATTTTTGATGAGCTATGAAAAGAAGTGTTATACCACCATTCCGCAAGTGGTAGCCAATCTACCCACTGGGACTATTTCTTTGAAGTCAACGATATTTCATTCCAAAACACTTATTAACAACCCTGCCCTATCCGATTGAGGGTGGTATGAAGAGCTATGAGCCAATTGAGTACCAAAACATGAGAATAAATCTTTCCAAAAGGACTAGTGAAGATAGGATCATGATCACCAACAATAACCTTTAGGTGTACCCCATGTAGCTTTGGATTATTCTCCAAAAAATATTTTTCCACCGTGACTAGCTATAAAAGGATGTGATAATGCAAATGAGTATTTAGTGAGGCGCATCAACTACTACTCTCATGACCTAAATTATGACCTTTTTTAGATTTGGGAAGCCCTCGCGGATGAAGTCCATGGATACCTCTTCCCAATGTTGGCTAGGAATAAATAAGGGTTACAAGAGACCTAGAGTCTTAATTGTTTCCCCTTTAATCCTTTGACAAACCAAACATTTAGCCACAAATTTTTGAACATCACCTTTAAGCCCTTCCCAAAAAAAATCTTGCTTGACTCGATGATATGTCTTCAAAAATCCTAAATGACCACCCACTGGAGACTCATGCAACTCTGTGAGAATCTTGATTTTAAGGTTGGAATTCTTGCAGAGATACAAACGCTCTTTATACCAAAGAGTATATCCCTTCCAACAAAACTTATCTGAACTACTAGGATCACTTTTTAATTGCTCGATGATATTACTTGTCGCAACATCATTTTTCCACTCTTCTTTGGCTTCCTCCACCCAATTTGCTTGTAATATTGAAAGGGCACACAATAAGGCTTCATCTATCCTTCCTTTGAAAGTGCATCACTGACAATATTTTCTTTTCCCTTCTTATATACAATCCTCAAAGTCATATCCTAACATCTTAGTGACCCATTTTTGTTGCCTCTTCTAGATAGTCTTTGTTCCAAAAAATATTTTAGGCTACCATGATCTGTCTTAACCTTGAAGTGTCTACCCAATAGATAAGGCCTCCATTGTTTAACTACATGGAGGATTGCTAGAATTTCCTTCTCATAAATAGGTTTTAGTTGATTCTTACCCTTTATTGATGACTCTCAAAGGAAATTGGTCAACCTTCTTGCATGAGAACTGCTCCTATCCCATTTCCAAAAGCATCACATTCCACAATGAATTCCTTGGTGAAGTCAGGAGTGGCAAACACTAGAGTTGTACACATAACCTCCTTCAATCTTCAAATGCTATTATGCATTTGTTCCATCGAAAAGAATCCTTCGCAATAGAGTGGTGAGAGGTGCTTCTATACTACCATAATTCTTCACAAATCTTCTATAGTACCTTGTCAATCCCAAGAATCCTCTCAGTTTCTTAATGGTTTTGGAATAGGCCATTCCATGATAGCCTTAATTTTGTTAGGGTCCACCTTTACTCCTTCATGTGGAACTATGTGTCCCAAATAATCCACCTCTGTAAGACCAAAAGAACACTTGGATGGCTTAGCATAGAGTTTATGATCTTCAAGTATTTGTAATTCTTGGTCCACATGTTGCAAATGTTCTTCCCAAGTCTTGCTATAAATCAATATATCATCAAAGAATACTAACACAAACTTTCTCAAGAACTTCTTAAAAATGGAATTCATCAAACTTTGGAAAGTAGATGGTGCATTGGTAAGACCAAATGGCATCACCAAAATTCATAATGACCCTTATGAGTCCAAAATTCTGTCTTACAAATATCCTCCTCCTTAATCGAATTTGGTGATAACCCGGATCACAAGATCTAACTTGGTAAAAAACATAGCTCCATTTAATTCATCTAACCAAATCATCAATGGTGGAATTGGAAACTTATCTTTAATGGTGTACATGTTGAGCACTCTATAATCACGGACACATCGTAAGTATCTATGCGCATTACCATCACCACCCGTGAGGAGAGTAAGCACTTTGGCTATGCCTAATGATTCCCACCTCTAGCATCTGCTTCAATAATTTTTTCTATCACTCTCTTTTGTATGTGTGTGTGGATACACGTAAGGCTGATGTTGATTGGTGGCTCCACAGGACTAGCGTATGGCATGATCATGATCCCTCTTAGGAGGAAGTCCTTTAGGCATATCTCCAAGAACAAGCGAGGTGGCTTGATCAGTGCAAAGCTTGCCAATCTGGATGAGTAGGAGTAATAGATTGAGAGACTTCTAATGGTATAGTTGAGGCCACAAATCCATCCACTCCTTTCTTCAGCAACTTTTGCATTTGATGAGAGCTTACCATTCGTGGAGATTTTGCCTTCAACCCCCTTAGCTCTACTAGCCTTCCTTCCGATTGAAATCTCATGAATAGTTCTTGGAAGTTCATCTCAATTGTTCCTAATGTAGTAAGCCATTGTACTCCCAAAACAATATCTATTGCACCCATGGATATCGCATACATTGGGGTATCAAGTTGATAATCTCCCATGGATAATTTAATGCTATGACACTTCCCTGAACAACTAACTATACCACCATCTGCAATCAAAACTTGAAACTCTAGAGCTGGATATATGAAACAATTTAGACGAGTAGCTAACTTTTTGTTGATGAAATTATGAGTACTACCTGAGTTGATCAACACTGTTACCTTCTGCTTCTTTAGGAACCCCACCACCTTGAGAGTTTGTGAAGCGCTGAAACCTGAGAGTGCATGACAAGAAATGATTGGTTGAGAATCATGTGATTCCTCATTTGACTCCCTTTCATCTTCTAGTATGGGTTCCTCCTCTTCTTCCTCATTGGGACCCTCAATATAAAACAATTTCTTTTCACTACATTTATGTCCTCATTTGTATTTTGCTATCCTGATTGAAACACAAGCCTTTTGCTCTTTTTCTCCTCAATTTGTTTGTGGAGTCAACTTGTGGAGTTGTGTTGAATATCGCTCTCTCTTATCACATTAGCCCCTTGCTTCTTAGGAATCAAATATTTCTCCTCTACCTGTAGTGCTAGATAAAAGACTCATTTATGGAACTAGGGCTGTATGCATTACCCCTCATGTTAGATGTGATCATGAGACCACCAAGAATAAATCATTCAAGTTTTCCTCCGTGGTAAGATCCACCCTTAAGGATAGATTTTGGAATTGTGAATATAATCCTTAAGCGATCTGTTTGTTGAAGTTTAGCTGGCTGGAAAGAAGTTGTCACGTGGCAGCTATTGCTATATTGTGCTTGGAGTTCCTGTAAAATTGACCATGAGCCGGTGAGCCTTTTTGCACGTGATGAGTGCAAAGCCAACGATACCAAATGAATTGATCTGGTTCTAAATATAAGGAAGCCATTGTGACCTTTTGTCCATTTGGGATTTGGTGTACTTCAAAAAAATTCTCCATTTGGTTTATCCATGTTAGAGGATCCTTACCATCAAACTTGCGCATATCCACCTTTGGAAATAAATTCCTAGATCCCATAGGAGTACTAAAGCTTGTGTTAGTAGTGGCTGACCTAGAATTCTCACCTTGGTCACTTGAGAACTCCTTTCTTGATTCCGCTATGTAGGTGCTTAACATGTTTCGCATGTCCGACATATCTCCTCGTAGGTCACACATATCCATCTTAATTGAGGAAATTTCTTCCTTGACCTTATTGTTAATTGAGGAAATTTCTTCCTTGACCTTATTGATTTCTTCATTATGAGTAATATCCTCGATTGTTTCACCATCCTTATTAGGAATCTTCCCCGGAGTGACAACATTCTTTTTACCCTTTGTTGTAGGCCCTGTCATGATGAAAACCACTAATGTTGAAATAAATCACACAAATGAAACTTAAATTCTCTCAAATTTTTACTGTAATCTCCTTTTTTATATCTTCAAAAATCCAATAAAAATTAGACTCCAATTCAACAAGATGTGCGAGATATGTAGATTCCAAAAAAATAGTGTAGAAACCCTAATTCTGCAATAATTCACTTAATTCTAATCCAATTCTTCTAAAATCTGGACTGTAGCTTCTTCAATATGTTCTTCAAAAACCCTTTAAAAATTAGAAAAAAAATTCAACAAATTCTGAAAGATATGCTCTTCCCAAAATCGCCTCCAAAATTGAGAAAAACCTTCCCTCTATGGTGCCAAGATCATGCTCTGATACCACTTGTTATGAAATAACTTGCACAATGGAAGAATATGATATGAAATATGCTGAAAATACTTGATAATAACCGAGAATAACAAGCCCTTGGGGGCAAACCTCCTAAATATCTCTAATGAGAACACACTTCACAACTTGATGATGAAATACAAGACTCACAACCTCCTATATATATATACCTATTTATGCCAGAAGGATATCACCTAGGCCGACTTAGACCTATATAAGACTTAGGCCGACCTAAACAACTAAATAACAATATACTAATGATAATATGACTTAATAGAGAGTTAAAGATAGCCACAAGCCGACTATTTCATAACACGATGTACAATAATATTAAGGCGTGGCATCAAACTTGTCAATCACCGGCAAATCCAGATCAAGCTGAAGGTATAAAATGAAGGTTCAACTTTGAAGAATGAAAATCAAGTGAAAATTGGCTAAGTCTGGAGGAAATGGGCACCCCTGAAGGAGATAGGCACCCAAAATTTTGAGGGCCTAAATGGATGAAATTGCAGTCAACAACTCCAACACGACTTATTCAGATTGGAGCGAGCTCTCCAATGCAATCATCAACACGTCAATCAAGGTTGGCAGTCATCAGATATCAAAGGCGGATCAGAGGGGCAAAACCATGAAAAATATCAAAAGCCAAAAGCAAGGATGAAAGATTCAGTAAAAATTCTAACTCTAAAAGAGTTGGGTGCCCCAACTAGCCAGGGGCGCCCAAGCTTTTCAGGCCTCAAATCAACTTTTCTAGAGACATCACTCCCAAGAGTCCGTCTTCAAATTCTTCCCAGCTATCCAGTGAATCTAATAGCCAGGCGATCGGATCAATCTAGCTAGCTCCCGGAATCAAGGATTCATCAAAAGATCAAAGGGAAATAAGCAAGAACTTGGGGAACTAAAAAATGACTTAACACTGGTAAAGTTGGGCGCCCTAGGAGGAGAAGGGCGCCTATGATTTTGAAGGTCAAAATGAAGATTTTAGTCAAAGTTGCCTCCAGAACAATCTCGCCAGATTCGATCAAGCTCCGCGATGAAACATTCAGCTCGTCCATCAAATCAATTTGGAAGCTGGAAATCAAATTCAAACCGGGGTCCAAAATTGAGGAAAAGTTGAAAAACTCAGAAAAATGACTAAGTCTAATGAAGATAGGCGCCTCCAGCCAAGAAGGGCGGCCAAAATGCCATGCCTTAATCAAATTTCTCAAAATTTCAAAATTTCAAGATGAAGGAAAAACGTCCATGTTCAATGTACAAGTAGATTCTAGGGTTTGGAGGATTAAAGCAAAAGAAAGCAGAGTTTTCTCAAGCCTAAAACTTATTTAAGAGGCCTTTTCTATTCATTCTTCATCATTCTTGCAGGTGGCGTCCAATGGAGAGAAGAGGAGCGGCAAACAGAAGTTTTTCTTTTCAAGATTTGAGAGCCATTGGTTGCTGATTTTTCAAAAGTTCATCAATTTTTAGACCAGCAACATAAGAGCCTGCTTTCAAAATATTCTTCTGAACAAAACCCAGATGCTAGTTTTTTTGTGAAAAAATTCAGATTCTAGGGTTTGCTGCTTTTTCAATCAGCCTTCAATATTTTCAATATCTAATCAACTGGGTTCATCCAAAAAGTGCTTCTAAACAAAACCCAGGTGCCAGCTTTTTGCAAGAAAATTTGAATAAATCAGGGTTTGTTGCTTTTTTAGTCTACACTCAAAATTTTCAAAAACGGGCGATCTGGGTCTTCTTGTAACGAAATTCTGAACGAAACCCATATCTCAGAATTTTTTTGAAAAATTCGTCCGTTTGAAGTAGAAAAAACCAGCAAGCTAAATTTAGAAGGTTGTGCAAAACTTGTCTGAATATAGGCGTGTTTACAGTCATTCTTCAAGGTTTTCAAAATGGAGTACACTCCCCTCGAGTTTAGGACCAAGTCAGTGCTATATCATGACTTCATCAAAACAGCTAAGACTGACTTGCACCACATCAAGCCAGAGTTCAATTTGCAACCATTGGAAAGTGCAGGGAACATTGCAATCAGGAACCTTGGTCACTTCGGACTACTTGCAGCAGCGTCCATTCCTATTTCAATGTAGAGTCTGGAATTCGTAATTGCTTGCATCAAGCATTACAATCCAGTGACTTGGGAGATTCAGTCAGTAGATGGAAGAGTGATTTGCAACCTGAAACTAGACGTGATTGAAAAATGCTTCTCAATTCCACCTTGGCCTGAAAGTGTGACTATCTCCAAGGAAGAATGTGAAAGAATATGGGACATGCATAAGGAGAAATACAACAAGAAGATTGCACATAAGTGGATGAAAGAAAAACATAAAACTTTGCCAATTTCCATGATGTCAGCAAGGTTCGAGAAAGTGGCCAATGAGATCGAATAGTTTTTTTAAGATCAATTGCAGATGGTGAAGAAATCCTAGGAAAGCGAAACTTTGCAATAAATAGCATTGATGCACCTGACATAGATAAGGTTTCCAGCTTTTTGGCGGATGTGATCGAGATTTAAAGCAACAATCATCTAGAAGCTTTCTTTCAGCTTTCTTTCTATTCTCGTCATAATTCTTATCTACTTTTTGATGAAGAGAAAGAAGATAAAATCTAATAGTTGGCATTTCCTGTTTTTCCTACTTTCTTAGGTGGTTAGATGTTATCTTCTTTTAGTTTTAGAAATAAAGTTTGCTTGCTGAGCAAGCCTTAGTTGTAAAAGCAAGGAGATTTTAGGGTTTCCTACTCCTCTGCTTGTCTATAAATAAGAACAGCCTTGCTCGTTTATTTTCAACCGTACTAGTGATAACAAATTGCTGAGCTTATTTTTCCTTCAAGTTGTTGTCTTGTAGTTGCTGTTCACTTTGTGTAAGAACAAGTTTGCAAGTCTCTTTTAGCTGCAAGTTCTTGTTCCGTGCATGTGTTTAGTGTAATCTTTGTTCCAAAAATTTGAGAAATAAAGTCTTGAGCCTCTTTTGTCTTGATAAAATGTCTCAGATTTCCATTTATTGTGTTATGCTTGTATGATCTTAATTTCAGCTCACATTGAAAGTAAGTAGATGTATGTTGAAAAAGAGTTTATTTAAGTATTTTTTCAGAGAATCAAACTTTGTTCGTTTCTATTTCTCTTGCTTTGCGTTTACTTGAGAAAATAGAAACGTCCTTAGCGTAGGTTAGTCATAGTTGAAGTTCTAAATCAGAAAATCTCAGCTACGATGCTTGAGTTTTATAAACCTTGTGCTCTTAGCTGAACCAAAAAGATAGGAAAATTAGTTTTAATTTACTTTCTTGAACACCATCAGCAAACAGGGAGCTTCCCCTTTGAATTTGAAGAGCAAGTTACTGCACATAGCTGTCCGTTTCTAATTCACATTCCAAAGGTGCGAATTAAAACGCCAACATAGCTGTGAGAAATGCACCCAAACCCGTTGTGCACGTAGAATTCCAACAGTATTCAACCCTCTAAACTGGCCTTGGAAAGCTATCAGCTATACGAGGTATGAAACCATGTGGACTTTGAGTGACTACGCCTACCAAATTGTCTGAATCAACCCTCTGGATGCGCTTTATGAAAATCAGTGTCAACTTTTCTTATGAAATCTTGAATTAAGATCGATTTGGTCTTGAATTCTGTTTGAGTGAACTACATTATGAAAAACTAGCCTATTGACTGTAAACACGGCTATGTTCTGACATCTCCGATGAGGCTAATAATGGCTTCTGGCGAGGCTAAAAATACACTGTCGGTTTCTGAAACATGGGTTTTGTAGAGAATTAAATTCTAAGCAAACCCAGATTGTCAGAAACTCGAAAAAATGAGTTTTGCTAAGGCATGCAAAGGCTTTTCAGCTGAGAACTATAGGGGTTGTAGGGGCACTGGGGGCAATTTTTCCTGAGAAAAACTGGCACATGGGTTTTGTAGGCGTTGATGAGCTAAACAAACCTAGATGATTCGATTTTGGAAAAAGTGAGTTTTTTGCCCGCATGCAAAAGAATCTTCAGAAAAAAGCACAATACTTCAAAATGTGAAGTAACGTGGCAATTTTCTCGAAAA